>CBVK0103516683.1:0-11183 GCA_900067695.1 Picea abies
CAATGTGGCTGGTTGAGCTCCAAAATGGCTTTTACTTCTAACGAAAGGCTCCTGCTCCAAAATGGCTTTTACTTCTAACGGTAGCAAATAATGTTAGTGCAAACCTCCTAAGCCACTTCTTGCTAAGCGCAACAGACAGAAGCTAAGCGCTTCTTCTTGCTAGATCCGCTGCGGATCTCCTCGGCGAAAACCTGCAGTGGGGCTGGATATTGAAAACATCGTTCTGCATTTCACCTTCGACATCGATGTTCTTGAATCGCTCAGGGAAAGACTTCAGTCGAGCTTTCTTGGGCGGGATATTGCAAACATCGTTCTGCATTTCGCCTTCGCCATCGCTGTTGTTGAATCCCTCGGGGGAAATTTCTGGTGGGGCTTGCTTGAGCTGGATATTGAAAACATCGTTCTGCATTTCGCCTTTGCCATCGATGATCTTGAATGGCTCAGGGAAAGACTCCAGTGTAGCTTTCTTGGGCGGGATAATGGAAACATCGTTCTGCAATTCTCCTTCGCCATCGCTGTTGTTGAATCCCGCAGGGGAAATCTCTGATGGGGTTTGCTTGAGCTGGATATTGGAAACATCGTTCTGCATTTCGCCTTCGCCATCGCTGTTGTTGAATCCCTCAGGGGAAATCTCTGGTGGGGCTTGCTTGGGCTGGATATTAAAAACATCGTTCTGCATTTCGCCTTTGCCATCGCTCTTGTTGAATCGCTCAGGAGAAACCCATAACGGTTTTTTTGGGGCTTCAAATTGAAATCATCCTTCTGCTTTTCACCTTCGCCATCGCTGTTGTCGAATCGCTGAGGCAAAGTCTCCAGTGGGGCTTTCTTGGGCTCGATACTGAAAGCACTGTTCCGCTTTTCGCTTCCGCCANNNCTTTCTTGGGCTCGATACTGAAAGCACTGTTCCGCTTTTCGCTTCCGCCATCGCTGTTGTTGAATCGCTGAGGCAAAGTCTCCAGTGGGACTTTCTTGGGCTCGATACTGAAAGCACTGTTCCGCTTTTCGCTTCCGCCATCGCTGTTGTTGAATCGCTCAGGGAAAATCTCTGGTGGGGCTTTCTTGGGCTGGATGTTAAAAGCACCTTTCTGCTTTTCGCCTTCGCTGTTGTTGAATCGCTCCGGGAAAGTCTCCATTGAGCCTTTCTTATTGAAAACATCCTTCTGCATTTCGTCTTGCCCATCGCAATTATTGAATCGCTCGTAATTCTCGAGCAAAGCAGATCGTCCCAGGTAAGATGTCCTCGGGTTTCCGGGACCGCTGGAACCCATGGCGATCTTTTTCAGGCACTTTCAAAGTAGTGTAATGGGGGTTGGAATTACTGAAACCAAAATATCCTCACATCCCAAACTTTCGGCGATTCTTCGCTTCCCACACCTATATATATATAGCCGCCAGCCTAGTTCGGCGATTCTTCGCTTCCCCGCACCTATATATATAGCCGCCAGCAAAGCCTAGTTCATTTATTATTTTTTAATCTATCATGTACACGTTACTTTCCTCCACTGTTTAAGATGCTCTACTGATCGCTCACTGTGTTACTGTTTCAAGTAATTTTTTCTTTGGAATTTCGTTTTTTAATTAAAAAAATGGGTGTGAATTCGGTCAAATTTTTATCGCAGTTTGATTTTAGTATGGATAAAGTTTTATGTATTTCAGAACTTTATCCCAGGGGTTTCGCCTTATTTTAAACTAATTTAGATGATCAGAAAATTTGATTAAAGTTTTAAATTGGTCGGAAACTTTAAAAACCAATCTAGATGCTCAGAAAATTTAATCAAAACTCTAAATGAACCGAAAATTTAAAAACAGACCTCCTAAAAAACCTCTCAAAAAATAACTCAACAGAAAAGATTACTTCCTAATTAACCCACTCCTTTCAAAAGAGATTCACACTCATTATGAGATGTAATTAAACACTTACTCTTTATGAAAAATTGTAAATTTTAAAATTCACTTATCCTTTATAAAGGATAACCAAAAGGAAGGAAAACATTTTTAACAACTCCTAAGTCAAATTAAAGATAATCAATAATCTCGTACCTTCGATTTAAATAAAGATGGATGTGAGTTATGGTTAAGATTGGGTTTCAATACCCATTGTTTTTTAATGTCGAAGACTAAAGTCATTTGCTTTTTGAATTTAAAGACTAAAGTAATTTGCTTTTTAATTTAAAGTTTTTTTTTTTTAATTTAAAGACTAAAGTCATTTTTAATTTTACTTTTTTTTTTATAACTGTCTGTTAGTGTATATTGTACTTATTGTATTTTATTATAACTGTTTATATTGTAATTGTTTGTAATTGTTTGAGAGTTATTTTTTTTACTTTCAATTAGTTACTTGTGATTGTGTATAACTTTAATTTTTTTTAAAATAAAAATAAAAATTATTTTTATAAAAATTGAAATTCTTAATTTTTCATTGATTGAAGAGAGCGATGTGATTATTTTTTTAATGTGGTTTTAATAGTTATTGTTAAGGCTTAAAATGTTACCTAGCCATCACTTTAATTTGTTTAATCTTTAATTGTTTTAGGAAATAATGAGAAAAACATAGCAAATTAGCCATGTAAATTTCCTCACCCATTAAGATCTACAAATCACTAAGTTAACATTAAAACCATTAATTTTTTTGGGAAACCTAGTTATTGATAAATGTTTAAATAAATAAAAATAATAGTACAAGATGGACCAAAGCCTTCATTTTGTTGCACATCGAATCAAAAAAATAACTTGATAATTAACATTTTGATCATTTTTGGATGATTTCACTCTTGCATTTATGTTACTTATAGGTAGTACATATTTTCAATAAAGGAACTTCAAATGCTACTTAAAAATTAACACATTTATATGTAAATAAATACTAATTAAAAATTATAAGAAAATAATAAATTATTACAAGTTTTAAGTGTTTTATAATTGTTTTAACTATTAGTTTTGAATTACATACAACTATTATAATTGTTTTAACTATTAGTTTTGATCTACATACAATTATTATATTAAAATATTAAAAAACAGGTATAAACAACTTTGTCACTAATTTCTCTTGTTTATTTGTCACAATTCTTACTTCATTTTAAATGTTATAGAAGATTAGATTTTTTTTTCAAGTATACACTTGAGTTTATGTATTATGAGCACTATTGATCCTTGTCAATTCTAACATTGACATTGGGTTTAACTCTTATATTTTATAATAATAAATAGTTTGTTTTACATATTTATTAAAAATTCTAATTAAAATTTAAAAAAAAAAATAGTTTATTTAACATATTTATTAAAAATTCTATTTGAAATATTTAAAAAATTATCAAGTTAAGTGAAATTTTTTAATATAATATATATTTTTATTAAATTTAGTTATATTTCTCTACAAAATAACAAAATCTAAAATAACAATTATAATCGGAAGAATTGTGATTCTTTTTATTCATATTTATGTATCTTTAATCCTTACTACCATTCCCCTATAAATTATTATATATTTACCGTCTTTAGTTTTTTATTTCCTTTTAATAGATTCCATTATTATTATATATTTATCGGTCTTTCATTTTTTCCTTGATGTTTCTAACCATGGTAATATCTATTTTTACCTGTAAAAACTTTTGAAAAAGTCTTTATGTTTCTTTTTTCCTTTGCCTCATCTTAAGTCCAAGATTTAAGGAGGTCTGGTCACATATCCTCACTCTTTACACACTTCCCTACACCTGGAATAGTGATACCCTCTCTGATTGCTTCCAACTGTGGACTTCATTAAAAACTCCACCATACAGCCTGGCTGCACATGTCTGCTGGCAATTATGGCTAGTGCGCAACAGAGCGACCTTTGAGGAACAGACACCCTCCCTGCGGCATGTTGTGCGCTGTGTACTAGCCTCCTTTCATTGGAAACAGCATAAAGACGTTCCACATCTACACAAAGCTCTTCAATTCAATCTGCCAGATGGATACACAATTGCATGTTTTGACGGTGCTGCGCAGGTCACTGGTCTTTGTGGTGCAGGTGGTATTTTCAGAACACATCTATCCAGGACTACTAAATGGAATTTCTGCTGCGGCATAGGCTCAAACACGAAAGCAGAGCTCCTGGGGCTCTGGACCACTCTGTACCTTGCCTCCACCTGGTCAATTAAATACCTCATAGTGCTGGGTGACTCGCGTGTGGTCATCGACTGGATTAACCATAAATCCAATCTGCACTCAGTTCAAATTGAAGGCTGGAAAATCAAAACGCTGCAGCTTTCTAAGTTATTTACAGACATCAGATTTCATCACCTTCCCAGAGCATACAACGCTGAAGCTGATGCCCTATCCAAGACAGCCTTAAAAGGCGTGGTCGGTAGTCTATCCATTACACACTGTGACAGTGGCATAGAAAGCTCTACGACCAGCTACTGCATCTTCTGAATTTGATACTGCCCGATCTCACATATGTATTGGTTACCTTCATGGATTGCCAGTGATGGCAGATTGCAAAATGATCTGACAGGCCTCTACTGATATTTGAGAAGGCCTCGGATGGCTGAGGAATGGTGCTACAGGCGTACCTGGGTAAAAGTTTTATTAGTCTTCTGATCGGTCATTTGATGGACCCGAGGGATCGCTGATATGCCTTGATTCTCAGGCTATAATGTATTGATCACTACTGTTTATGCTCGGATCATGAAATTCGGCACAAAGCTGGAAACTGTCATAATGTAAATGAATTTATAGTATATATAAATTTGAGTATTTTTTCTTTGGAAAAAAAAAGTGATTGACCCCAATTGTTTTTACATTTTGATATCTTCCTTTTATTCTTCTGCTGTGATGACACAATATTACTTTCGGTTCTCTCTGTGCAGAAATGGATTACTTCAAAACGTGGAACACATGCAGAGAGTTTCTGTGGGAGGACTTCCTCCTCAAAATGCTTTCTGTTTGATTTGGAAGGACAATTCACTTGGCAAGTGATTTTTTAATATGGGAATTAGTTAACAATAAAAATTAATTTTATTTGTTTTTATAATATTTAAATTATTAAATGTAATATTTAAAAATTAATTAACTTATAAATAAAAATAAATATTTTTATTATTTTTTAATATAACAATTAATTAAAATAAATATATATTATATTTATTTTTCAATATTGTAATAATTAAAAAAATTAAATACAGATGGTTTGTTTCATGATGTTTACATTCAAATTTCTGTATTTTATATATATGGAAATATTTTTATATTAATTTATATTTATAATTGATTAATATATAATATTAATAATAATGACATTAATAATATTATTGATGTGTCTAGTAATTATAACTAAATTTGGCATAGAAATATTGATGTGTCTAGTAACTAAATCGCATAGAAATATGTTTAAGTATCAAATATTATTTATCATATATTAAATAAAAAAAATAAGGTTGATTGAAATCATAAATTTATTAATAGATTAAGTATTGTTATAATGGATTACTATATTATAAGAATATTATAAGAAGAGTTTTAAGTTTTTACCACAACTAAAACAACAAAATGACATTTTAATTGAAAAAGGTTAATAACAGATTTCCAAAATGGAGTGGCCGATGGGGAGGGTTTGCGGTTATGGAGTGTTTTTTCTATACCGATCTGTGGTTAGGTTTTCTCTCCTCTTCTTTCCAGTTCCCTGCCTGACTTTTCCCCATCCTGTCTCCCCTTAGCCTTTTCCTGGCGTTTCCTTCCCTGACGTCCTCACCATGGATGCTTCCCTCCCACTTTTCGTGTTGGATTCCGGCGACATTAGGATGCCAGCCTAATGCAACACCTGAGGAATTGACAGGTGGAGTTTGTATTGCACAGTTGGAAAATTGTGGGGATTCATCTTTGCTTTTTCCTTTCTCCCCTCCGCTCAATCCTGAACTCCCTTCCCAGTCCCCTCTGCACAATGGTTTTCTTTTTGGAGATTTCACCGAACCCTGGTTTTTGGGGCTAAACAAATCCCCTCTTAGTCCGCACAGAGCCATAGATTTAGATTGGTTCAGCCAAGCCGAAGGGGGGCTCTTACAATCTCCTTCTGTTTCTCCTCACAACTCTCTTCACCCTAGAATTGACGCGGTTTCTTCAGTCTACTCAGAAAAGGGACAAGGAGTAACTACACCCTTCCCCTCCAGCAAGGGTTTCATCTCAGCATTGTTAGAAGCTGATGAACACAAATACTGTGACTATATTCCTTTCTCCAAAGAACGAACAAGGAAGCCTCCTTCTTACTCAGATGACAAGACAGTTCACGGTGGCACACATTCAAGGGCAGAAGGATCCAGGCTTAAAAGGAAAAACCTAAAATCAAAAGGNNNGCAGAAGGATCCAGGCTTAAAAGGAAAAACCTAAAATCAAAAGGAAGGATCGGGAACCTAGCCCTTGGAGAAGATGTCGAGATCAGCCAGGTAACCCACATGGCAAACCAAATGCTAGTAGGTCGTGTCAGTGGAAGAATCTTTGCAGTCAGAACTATACGTGAATGGATGCAAAATGTTTGGAAGGATGACCTTGGATATCTTCCGAAACTTGTGGAGTTAAACTGGAATTGGTATGCTTTCACCTTCCAAAACTCCAAGCATTTAAAGTGGATGATGGGCAAACCCTGGAGCATTAAAAACTCCCCTCTTCTACTCAAACCATGGAACCCGCTCTTTGATGCACGTACAGAACGACTTGATAAAATTCCAGTTTGGGTAAGACTACCTGCTCTTCCTTTCCATCTCTGGACCTTTGAGCATTTCAAAAAAATTGGAAATTTCTTAGGAGATTTCTTAGATGTAGACATGACCTTCGAAGAAACAAAAAAAAGGAAGGTAGCAAGAATTTTGGTCAATTTAAACATCAGGGAGGGTCTTAGAGAAGAGTTTGATCTCAACTGGGGAGGCTACAACTATATTCAAAAGTTGGATTATGAAAATATCCCTTTCAGGTGCAGAAGGTGTCACCAGTATGACCATCTGATTAAGAATTGTAAGCTTCCATTAAGAACCAGAGGAACAACATACATTAGGGGCAAAGGAAGCTCACAAAACAAGTCTTATGCTATGCCAATAGTCATCAACACTCAGAAGGATCAAGGTTGTCCAATAGATTTTTCTTCGGAGGGTAAATGAATTTATAGTATATATAAATTTGAGTATTTTTTCTTTGGAAAAAAAAACAATTGTGCACAATAGTTTAAACACTTTGGAATATAAGAAATATAAATCGCACACCATGGTTCATTTCTAATGATTAAACAACCTTTAAACCCTTACAAAAATTTCTTTAATGTTGACTTTAGAGTTTTATGATCTAGTATTCGTAGAGAAACATGTTTAAATAGTTGATGATCATGCTGATTATTACTCCCGTCAAATCAGGGAATATAGTAATGGATTTTGGATCAAATTTTTAACTTTTGTAATTATAAGTAAAAATTTCCATGATGTTTTCTAAAGTTTCATAGTATATATTTATTAAACTAAATATTTTGAAAAATAAAAATTATTTTCTTAATATTTAATATTAAAAATTTTATTTTATAATTGATTAGAAAGAATGAAGTGATAATTTAGTTTTGATTGAATGTGAAATTGTTAAAAAATAAATAAAATTAATTAAATTTTATTGTTCTTCTTAAAATTTTTAAATATTGTCATATGTCCTTTAAGACTGCTAATTGTCTTGCTATATTGGATAATTTTTTCTTGGGAAGATCTCCTTTGTTCACTATGTATTGAAGTGTATTTAAGTTTTGTTTTATAAGACAAGCAATTGGTGAAAGAATTGTTGTTATTTTAAGTTTAATAATAGTTTAAATATCTAAAAGATTTTATTATTTTAAGTTTAAAATAATAAGATTATTATAAAATACTTATTATTTTAAGTTTAAAATATTAAGATTATTATTTTAATTGTAAAAATTGACATTACTACAATTTAATGATTCTAATTTTAATTGTTGTGTAGAAATTGCAAATAATGTTGTCATTTTTAATTACGAGATGTTTTTGGTGTCATTGATGCTCTGGTCTTTAATTAAGGGATATTGCCATTTTTAATTGGGTAATGTGTTGGAGATTGCAAGTAATATTATGTTATTTTTAATTGTGCAATGTGATGGAGATTACAAAGACATTGTGATTTAGACTTATACACGTTATGTTTCAACACATGCTATCAAATTGTTTGTTTTCTTTATCAATTTAATAAAACTACAAAACATAATGTTAAGGCATGGACTAGTTGCTTTGCAATTATTATTCTTGTTCTAAGTAATCTTAAAAATCTAAAAAAAAACCATAACATAAAGTAACATAAAAATAATCATATTATTTGAGAGGAAGAAATGTTGTCACAATCATTTAAATGACTGGCATTTAAAGAGATATTTGTTGACTTTTAAAATTATTTGTCTTATTCTAAACAATTTTAGAAAACTAAAAAAAAGCCCTAACATAAAATGACATAAAAATAATTATATTGTTTGAGAGGAAAAAATGTTATGACAATTAGTCCTATTACCACAACACACCACTGAGAAGAAAAAGGCCTGATCGGCAGAGAGATATTTGTTGACTTTTAAAATTATTTGTCTTATTCTAAACAATTTTAGAAAACTAAAAAAATCCCTAACATAAAATGACATAAAAATAATTATATTGTTTGAGAGGAAGAAATGTTATCACAATTAGTCCTATTACCACAACATACCACTGAGAAGAAAAAACCCTAACATAAAGTGACATAAAAATAATCATATTGTTTGAGAGGAAGAAATGTTGTCATAATTAGTCCCATTACCACAACATAAGTTGTCATGGTTAGCTTTGTCATTTTCAAATCTAAATAAAATAATGAAAACTAAAGCCCTAACTTACCAAATCCAAAACCAATCAATAATGATTAAAAAGCCCAAAAACCAATGATTAAAAAGCCCAAAAAGACAAGGATGACTCCCCATTTAAAGTATCACATCCCGTTGAATATCTAAGTTATGTTTATTGATGCTTATGCTTAGATTGTTTTATTAACGACAATATGTAACATGCACAACTTTTAGTTTTATTATAGGTTCAAATGACACCATTGATTTTCATAAGATATCTCAGGAAAGTTTTATTATAGGTTCAAATGACACCATTGATTTTCATTAGATATCTCAGTAAAGTTTTATTATAGGTTCAAATGACACCGTTCCGTTGAATATCTAAGATATGTTTATTGATGTTTATATTTAGGATTATTTTATTCATGACATTGTCTAACATACACTTTTTAATGTTATTATAGGTTCAAATGGCACCATTGATTTTTATTAGATAATTAGTTAACGATTTACATCTTTTTCAATGATGAATTATTAGAATTGGGTGAGTCCAATTCAATTCAAAAGATGCAGAAATTGATTTAAATAAATATTGAATGTGTTATAAATTGACTTAGAGGTATAAAATACCATAGTAATGTAATATGCATTTTCAACAATAAAATAATTTTTTTTATAATTTTTAGTTAAAAAAATGTTTTAAAAATAAATTATTCACAATTTTTTGTTATTTTATATTTAATATTTTCATTATTTAAATATTGACTTTTGCATCATTCATGTGATCTTGTCTTTGTAGATTCTTAAAATTACAAAAATAATTTTATTGGTGATTCATTTGAAAACCTCTCTATATATTTTCCCTTCTCCCTAAGTGTTGTTAATTTATTGGAGCATTATTGATTCAAGTGATTGGCATTTATTAACCGTTTAACCAAATTTGCTTGTTCTAAGCAATCTTAGAAATCTAATGGAAGGCGAGGACATAAATATAATTGTATTATTTGAAAGAGGAAGGAATGTTGTCAGATAATTGGCCATCATTCCTATGAGTTGTCATGGCTAGATTTGTCATTTTCAAGCCTGAATAAGGTAACACAAACTAAATCCTTCCCATACCAAATCGAAAACCAATCAATATGGATTGATTGAAAGCTCACCCCCACAAAGACAAGGATGACTCCTTGAGTTTAAAGTTTCTCATCTTATAGATTACATAATTTGTGTTTATACTTTGATTGTTGCTATTTATGACATTATCTAACATGCACAAGTTTTAATTTTATTATAGGTTCAAATGACACTGTTGATTTTCGCTAGATAACTCATCTATAAATTGTATCTTTTTCGATGTGGGATTATTTGAATTTTGTGAATCAAATTCAATTCAAAATATGTGAAAATTGATTTAAACAAATATGGAACATATTAAAGATTGATTTAGAGATATAAAAAAACTTAAAATACTTGGAATATGTAATTTTAAGAATAAAAATCAAAATAAAAGAGTACGAAAAAAATGTCGAAAAGAGTTTTTGACAATTTCTATTACTTCATATCTAATATCTCCATTATTTAAACATTGCCTTTTGCATTCGTATGGCCTTGTCTTTCTAGACTCTTAAAATAAGTTTATTGGCAACTTGTTTTGACATTTCTGTTTTTTGAAAGTGATGGTTTATTGAAGCATTATTTATTCAAATGATTAAAATTTAGAGAGTTATTTGTTGATTTTTGAACTTATAACATAGTTGTTGACTTGATAAGAATTGTGATCTCAAAACGAGAACTCTAGTTTTAAAAACCTATATTTGTGTGTTGAAAACACCAAAATCAACACTCGAATTGAAAAGTGGTGCTCCTAGAATCACCTTTTTTTTTTTAGGATAAACTTATAACCTTTTTCCACCATGGTATTAAATCCCTATAAAGTTGCAAGCAAAAAGATTGAATTCGATCCTTGAACCAAAAGCTGGTGCTCACATAATCAGCTCTCTTTCTTTCTTTCTTTCTTTTTTTCTTTGTTCTAGGGTTAAAATTACAACTTGTTTGAAGCGGTGGTCTTGATAACTGATACTATTGTGAACAAAAACCTTGAAATCAACCCACAAATTGAAAAGTGGTGCTACTGTAACATTCCTCCTCGTTATGGTGACAAACCTCTTATAACAAGTGCAATTTTTTTTTTGTGTGAGTGTGTGTGCAAGGGTAACAAGACATTACTCTGCGCCGCCACATGATGGCGAATCATGACGCATGCAACTGCGATATCAATATAAAGATCTAAGACACACATCAACATCGGTCAACAATGAACAACAATCAACCAACCAAATAATAAGACTGACTACCCATCCGT
>CBVK0103516702.1:0-10921 GCA_900067695.1 Picea abies
AAAAATGAAACACAAAAAAAATCATATGATTGTCATTTGAATAAATAATTCCATTCCAGCTTGGCGTCATTGAGCCGACCTAGATTTATGATTACAGACATCACAAGAGTCTGGATTTGATAAAAGTAAGTTCCACCAAAGACGCAATCAACCATCAGAGGGATTATGAATAAGTTCATGAAAAATCACTCTTCTAACTAAATGCCTTGTCCATAATTATACCTTGACACTCAAAAAATTCTCTCAAGTAATTATGAACACTAAGTGGAACTTGACAAGGCAAGTAACGTGTAAAAAGGGAAAAGGTCGATCACTTGTAACACATCTAATTTTGACTTCTGCGTCGATTCCAGTGCAAAATAGTACGCAGTCTTACAATTTATCCAAGTTAGGTCTCCCAAAGTGCCACCACCTGTAACTCTCGTCGTTCTCTATTATATTATTCTATTTCAATTCACTCTTAAATAATATAAGAACTCCATTATTAGGAAACAGGAAAAATTTCCACCATTTTCAAAGATAGCATGTCATTATATTCTCAGGTACAACACCTTGAATTTCTATAGACAATGGTACAATAAACCTTTTTAATCAATCACAGACATGTTAAGACGTCTCTCTTCGTGAATAATAGTCTGTAATAAGCCTCATCTTTTGATGGTGAGCATAGATGGTATCCACCCATGAGTGATATACACCAAAAAAATAATACATAAAGAACTGGTATATCCCCAACAGCAACATTCAACTCACTTCCAGCAGTTATACCTTCATTCCAACTTGTTTATTTTGCTGAGCCAAGGAAAAGAATAGAAAACAGAGCAATAACAACTAAAACCAGCACTTCCAGGCGTCACATTTTGAAAAAAAATGGATCAGGCAGAAGACAGAATTTTTACCCGCTCAAATTGGTTTCCTAGGTAAAACAGCATTTTATGTGTGGATGTGATTTCTATACGGAGGGACATGTGATGTGACAAAATACAGGAAGAAAGAACTGAGAGAGAAGAATTAACTTCACAGATTTGATTAACATCCATGAACAATCAAAGATAGGTCACTGGGGCTAGAAAGTACAATCAATGAACATCGGAAAGTAGGAGCACCAAGACCATGAAAAGATGCAACAAAAGAGAAATACATGAGAACGGGTGAACAGGTGAACCAGAAAGCCAAACTCTAGAAAGAGAGGACACAACTCAATATCAGAGATAGAAATAGAAGAAAAGAGAGTATAGACGTCCCTGTCATCATGAATCACTGTTAAGGATCCCATGCAAAACCCGATGTCCTTTGAGGAGTGCCCCAAGCTGAGAGAGCCTAGCTGGGAGAACCTAGAAGGAGCACTGAAGCAGTCTGTTGTAACTCCTCATCCCGAGGCTGAAGAGAAGAAACTAGTGATCAGCGTCTGGCAGCTCAATCTGGAATTTGGGGCCAGTTCTACATAAGGAGAATGTGTGACCCTGTCACCATGTGGAGGTGAGGCATCCACCGATCAATTGGGAGGATATGCGCTGTCTCACATATATGACATCCTCTGTGTCCATTGGAAGGAAGTCTGCATGGTGCTTAGCACCTCCAGTCACCAATACAGACTGCAAAAAGAAGGTAATGAGCCATGTTTTTCACAATAGTAGAATTGTAACTGTTTTGGAGTACCTGTTTACAAAATTTAACTCTCAAAACTTTAGCCATAGAAATTTATTTTCATGGATCCCTTGACAAGATATTAACTTGCCATATTTGTTTTCTACAGAAATTTTGCTGCCATTAACATTGATGGCGAGGCACATAATAAAGTAAGTTTACCTCGGAGATGCCATCAAATTAGAAGCAAATAAGTATACAGGAAAATGAGATGCTATGTTTTTAGCTATAAACGGAAAACTAAATGAAAAATATTGTGCAAATAATGAGAAAATATATCACTGAAACATCGATTCACGAAACTGTAAGGGGACAGCATAGAGTTGCCAGAAGGAAAGCTTGGAAATACATAAGGCTATAGAGGAGGGTTGGAATAGGCATGCACCTCTAAAAGTGCTTTTTGGTTGCTATAAGACACCACACAATCATATTATCACAACAGAGAGCAAAAAAATTTAAAACTAATAGACCTCACCATTTAGTTATCAATAGTTATGAACTTATGCATGATGCATTCATTGGACACGCATTTCACTGCAAGTTAGCAAATGATTATACTGCTATGCCACCAATATTTTCACATTATTAATTGACAAGATACTCACAGCTGATTGAAATCAAAATGCTCCATGGGAGAAAAAACACCATTTGCATCTCAAGGGCATGATGTTTGAGAATTAATTATTGGCCCTGTGATAGTTTTGTGATCTAAAGTTTAAAAAGTTAAATTGCACTGCCCACTTCTAAAGCTTTACAGACTATTACTATAATTACAGTAGTGATCCACAATTTCACATTTCGATCACTATCAGAAATTATGAGCATTAGTTCAACAATCCACAGAGAGAGAGAGAAAAGAAGCAAGCACACAATGCAGAGTAGTCAAATTCTAAAGGAAATTGATGTATTATTCAAGGATGAGGGTACAAGCGGATGAGTTTTGGGGATGGCTGGAGAGAACCCCCAAATTATAGGGGTCGGCACAAGGAACAGAAATAGGAGCAACATGGGAAATCCCCAAATATAACGAAAAAAAAAAAAAAATTAAAAGTATCAACTATTTAGCAATATTACTCGCAAATAAACACAAAATTAGATTATGTAGAAAGTTGTAAAGTCATAATAAATTTGACTATGATTTTGGAACATTGTGATAGCAGTACTACAATTTTATAAATACAAAGCAAAATAACTTATAATACTGCAAGATCAAAACACTGTACAAAATTGCAAGCACGCAATGCAGAGTAATCAAACTCTGAAGGAACTTGATGTGTTATTCGAGGATGGGGGCACAAGCAGATGAGTTTCGGGGACGGCTATAGAGAACCCCCAAATTCTAGGGGGCAGCACAAGGTACAGCTGGGCAACATGAGACCCCCACATATAGAAAAAAAAATTAAAAACATCGACTATTTAGCAATATTAATCGCAAATAAACACAAAACAAGATTAATTAGACAGTCGCAAAACCATAATAAATCTGACTATGATTTTGCAGCATTGTCATAGCAGTATTACAATATTACAATTTTATAAATACAAAGCAAAATAACTTATAATACTGCAAGATATAATATTGTAGAAAGTTATAAATTCAGTACCATAAATAAAATCATCAATTGGAGGAGCAGTATTTCTCAGTTCACTAATGCTATTCACAACTAACCACAAAAGCAACAATTTACCCTTGCAATTATTTTTCATGGTTGTTTTCTTTGGCAGGACATTAGATGCCACAGAAGCCTCCCTTCTGGGGTCAGAGAATGACCCCATAGCATCCCCTGCAAATATGGGATGGCAGAGAACATAACCGACCCCATAGCATCCCCTGCAAATATGGGATGGCAGAGAACATAACCAACCTGTACCCCCATCCCCGCTGCACAGGGAACGTCAGGTAGGCATTGCCACCTCTAGGGATGCATCCCCGTGGAACACTTTTGCACTGGGTATCTCAAGTAAGAGGGCCAAACATGCTCAACAACAAACCTCCCATGCAGATAAAGCTTACGTGTTTAGTGCCGTTGATGTTGATCACCATTTCTTATGCAGTTGAAATTCAGTCTTGGCTCGCAAATTTTTTGTTCTGGATTGTTTATGATCCTGTAACTTATAATTCAAAAAAAATGAAAAGTAAATTAACATCTCTTATGGCTCAACATGTTAGTTTTTCATATAATGCTACTCATATGGCTCATGTATGACAATTACTTATACAACACTATCCAGATTGGTTACTCATATGACTTGGCTATGTCAACAAAATATGACTCAGCTACTTGTATGTTGCACTAAAGGTATGTGAAGGAAATCCATATCGAAAAATATCAAATAGCCTTGGGTAACATAATAATTTCATTTGTTATATTTATGGAAAGAATCATTGCAATTACAAAAGATATTATGCATTAAATGAAGAGAGAGAATGCTTGATTTTTGGTGAGGAAAAATCATTGACTTATTTCCTATTTATATAGGTCAATATGCATTAATGCTCTTCGCACATTAGTACCCCATCAACTCATTTACATTGCTCCTTGGAGATCTCTGATTGGGATTCCTCCACCTCATCTAGACCTTTACTACGCATACTTAATGAAGCTACTTCTTTTCTAGCTATTTGTCTCTTTACATCAATCAACAATACTTTCCATCTTGCTCCATAGCCAGTGTATTTGCCCCAATCAAGAATAGTTCGAACTCTTCTCGGCCATAGTTACCCTAACAAGGCTAAATAAGTTGAGATATGGAGGAATTACCATGAAATCAACTAAGCATCTTTGTCCAACTATATAGACTTCTTATGACATTAACATTCTTTTATGTTCCACTCTACTTTGATTTGCCATCCTTAACCCAAATCTATGGAGGGGGCACACAAGTCTCCCCATTCTTACCCATTCTTTTTCTAGGAGTCTAGAGCATCAATCACCAATCCATTCTTCAATCATTGACCGTCATTTTGACTTCACTAACGTGATCATCTATGTTTGTCACCTAGTTGATGCCTTCTCCCTTTACAAAGTGATTATCTACCATTGTATCTACCATTAATAAGCTTTCATGTTTCTCAGCATTATAGTAGAATGGTTTTAACTTTTTTGTGACACATCTTCACGCGCTACTTCATTTGCCTTCTGCACCAAGGCTTCTTCCATGTAAGGTGTGTGCATGATTAGTGTACCCATGTTTATTGGAGTGTCTATCTATAGAACGTGATGAGCCAAACTAATTGGTACTGTTACCTCCTCTCACCTAGGGGTAACTAGAGGAGATCATGTCTCATGGCCAGCAATGAAGACAATGATCTTGATGATGATGATGATGATGATGATGTATTCTCCATAGACAACAACCCCTTATATGTCTCCCCCCTTATCCAACTCAGCTCATTGCACTTTATCAACATTGTTCATCCGATGATGGTGGTCCAACACACATGACATACACTAGTCATTGTTTCATATAAAGTGTCATATTAATGCATTAGGCATTTGAGTAAGGATCATGGGTTGAAGTCGGATAATGAATCATAAGCTTGGAAGTTATGCTTTTTGCCTTGTTTCACCTCGGTGGCCATCATTTGTGTCCTAGTCCAGTGTTGTCACTCTTGGGGAACAAGGGTACTATTGGGAGGCTTTGATAGGGGTAACGTACCGCTCCCCTTCCTACTTAACACTTTTCATCCTAGGGCCTTCCACAATGTACTAAACTTTGGTAATGGCTGTTACATGTACACCAAAAAGGCTCGTGGTTCATTCTCCTATGAGGAGGGCTAGAATGTCGAGGTTGATGCAACTGCTAGAAAAAATGAATAAGAAAAAGAAAGCATGTTAAAAAAGAAAGAAGAAATGATGGGATAATAAATAAGCAGGTCAAAAGCCAAAGGTCAACTTGAGCTCTACCCCCTCACTATGAGGCAATCGCCCCTAGTCCTAATGCATTAAATGCATATCAATTAAAGGACTTAAATCCCAGTAAAAAAAGAAAATAAAGCGCTTGAAACCTAAAAAGAGGACTTGCAATGCATAAACATAATATCAAAAGGCAAGAAAAGGGGTTTGGATTACACACACTGTCGAGGAAAGGGTATCTCAAGCAACAAGCGCTCCCTCTACAAAGGTGCCCATGGAGATGGACCAAGCATTGTACCTTGCATGTTAATGACTCCATCCCCATGAAGTAACCCCAATTGTTTCATTCACCATATTTGCACTTTGATAGGTTTCTTGGGAAATTTCCCTCTACTTGGGTATTGGCACACTTAATAGGGTTTTTTGATGGTCCCCCCATGCTTAAACTTGTCAAATTGCATAAAGTCTTGAGCTAATGTGAAGTTTGAAGATACCTAATGTGAATTGCTTACGTGGCTTTTGTATTAAGTGATGGCTAACATTGTATGATTCTAATGGCTACGGTTTCTTGTAGTTGTTGGTTTTTTACCTAATTTTATGGGCCTTCTTTGTTCATGTTGCACCTTGACATGGTCCTTTGGAGGACGTTTTCATGATGACACCCAAGATGTTGTGCACCATACAGAGGACATTTTACACTTGATGTAGGATATTGGGCCATATGATGATTGGAGATACCCTAGGACACCTTCTCATACCTCTCGGACCTTGGATGATGGACATATGAGCTCAGATATTGTAGATATGGTCAGATTGGTCATCAGATGGCCAGGAAGCCCATAGGATGGACAGAGCACCCCTAAGCATATTAGGGTTTGATCATATGATGTCGCACTTGGAGATGATGACACACCTCTTTGGAGAGGTTATGGAGCCCTCTTCAATTGTGATGTCACCCCCTATCCCTTGGACGTTGCACTTATGATGATGATGTCATGCTTGGATGCTAGTTGAATCGACCTAGAATGGGGTGATCTTTCTTGATGATGAGTTGGCACTAGATGGTGATGTGACATGACCCTTGGGGTGAGAGATGTGACCTTTGATGATGCTTGCACCTTTTCATGGAGGGACGTGGCCTTTGGAGGAACCTTTTCACCATTAGAGCATGACGTCATGGCCTTTGGAGGCTTCTACACCACACGTGTCACCTTTTGAGGGGATGTTTTGATGTATTTTTATTATATCTTTATGATTGAGTCTATTTTGGGGGTCGGCCATGACCTATCCAACTTATATCATTGATATTTTATGTTTTAAGGGATTTTTGAGGGTTTTAGCGCTAGGGTTGCCTCATATAAAGAGGCTAGTGCTCCTCAATTGTCAAATCACAACTCACACTTGTGGAGAATCATTACTACTTGTCTTATTATCTTCTTTCTCATCATGGAGCTCTTATGCACACTTTTGGAGTGATATTGTGGATATTTTCTCTTGTTTTGGTGGATTTTCATCAAACTAGAGTTTCCTCATGCATAGCGACTTGGTATAGTAAATGTTATTTCCATGTTTAAGTGTTTGTTCTTGGTATATTTTGGTGAATTCTCTATTAGATGGTTAATAGCTGCATGTTATCTAGTTTCATTGAACCATTCTTGTTAGAAACCCGAAGGAAGGATTAAGATTGTTTATCCCCTTCCCTTGTTTGTCCATCCTAAATTTGTTGAAGCATCTAGGGTCAAGTTAGCGATTGTGATTGTACATCCCCCTAACCTTGTCTCTTCCTTGGTTGAAGTCTAGGGCTTATGATCGTATAAATTCTAGGGTTTAACCTAGTTCACTTCATCTCCTTGCTTTGCATTAATTGTTCAGATTCATCTCTAACAAAGTTATTGCTGCAATAATTGTATTTTCAGCCATTAGGGTTTGTCATATTGCACTCAATTAACATAGTTTCATGCCCTTTACTTCATGCAATCATTGGTGAATGGTTTACAAGTCTTTTCATTGTTATTTGACATATCTTCATTCACTTTCTTGCTGATTTTAGAGCTGGTATATTGTTGCTGTTTTAAGCTTGTTACATGTTTAAACATCTAATCTTTCATTGCAAGTTCTTTTTTCTTTTGATAGCTAGTGTTTCGGGGCATTTAATTCATTTTCTTAGCTTAGATAACATCTTTAATCATCTTAATACACCTTACACACTCACATAATTAATTATCTTGTCTTACTCACTTTGACCTTGCCCTCAACTCAACCCTAGCTAATCAAGCAACCAATATAGGGGGGCATAGACTTTCCCTTAGCTTGCTATAGGATCCCTTGAGGTTGCTAGGGAAGCTTCTCTTGTGTTGGATCTCTATCCTTCACTAAAACGAGGGAAGTACTTGCCTAGGTGACAGTGGCAATTACTTCCATATGTTACACATGTCAAACATCTTGTGAAGGCTTTGCACAAGTGCTAGATTTTGTGATAACATTTTGGCTCTGTTGCCAGGGAGAATTGAGTCATTCTTCGTATGACTCTTTCTGGTAAGCTTACTCCAAAGCCTTGTTTCAATAACTTACCTGACAACTCCTTTCAGGGTAGAATCCCTTTATTTTATCCACACTTTGATGAGTCTAGTCTAACAAGTTCATTTGGTGACTCCATTGATATGTTTTGAGGTGTCATACTACTTTAAGATTTCTGCATATTCTCAAGTGACGAAATTATGGCACCATGGGAACTTCATGAAATGTTTCCTTCTCTTGATGTTAAGAATGTTCCTACATACCCAAATCACTATTCTTCGAATTGGTTGGATGAGTGTCCAAAATTTGATGGTGACCCATTTTCTTTAGCCATTACTCATGTTGTGAAATTCTTGAAATATACTTCAGAGGTAAATGTGATACATTAAGATGTGCTAATAAGGTTGTTTTTACTATCTTTGGGAGCAAGACAAAAAAATTGGGTCATGCATACATGCATTCCAAAGAGTGTATCCTCTCTTGTAGTTTTCATTGAAGAATTTCTCAAATGGTGGCGCCTGAGATTTCATAGGTATGAAGATACTTTTTAGGGTCTTAAAACAACCCTTCAAGAAGATGAATTCTTTTCTGACCCTATTGAAGATGACGAAGACTTGATTGAAGAACAAGAGCTTGAGAGACTCACAAGGAAAGTCACCAAGTACATGAAGTAGAACAAGAGCTATCTCATGAATCCATTGAAGAAGAAGAAGACTTGGATGAAGCACATGAAGACTTGGATGAAGCACATCATGTTGAAAACCCAGTCCATGAAGAGGGTCATCATGAAGACAAGACATTGGTATTGAATCCTCCATTTGATGAAGATGAAGTCACCCAATCTTTCGTCCCTCCTTCACATGAAGACAAGAATGTGGTAAGTACTACTCTATTCCAAGTTTTTGATTCCTATGATGCATCCTTTCATGACTTGAAAAGCGAAGAATTTTTGGAGGAACCCTTGGATGTAGTAGATTTTTCATCTAATGAAGAAAATTTTTGGAGGAACCCTTGGATGTAGTAGATTTTTCATCTAATGAAGAAGATGATGACTGTATTGATAATTTTATACACATTGGAAGACATAGATGGGATATGAGTTGTTCTCACTTTGATGGAGATACCATTTATGATATCAATGATGATTCTAGAATCAAGAATGCAAAACCGTTGCCTTTAGAACATAAATCCATGTGCATTGTTGATTTAGATTTTTGGCAATATGAAGATGATATGTTCACAAATGTGTTTTGACCAATGATTCATTACAACATTCTCATGATGCCTTCCGACCATCTCCTAGAAGGTATGATGCATATTTTTTTGAGCACTTGGAGTTATCCTATGAAGAAGATTTTCAACCACCTTTACGCTCGGATTTTGGTGAACATTCTTATGAAGCCATGATTCGCCCAAGATGACAAGAATTTCGTAGTAGAGATTTCCAGCCTTCTTTTTCCTCATCTTGCTATGCCATTGAAGATACGACTGGAAATTATGTTTTTAATGCCGAATTATCTATTATGGGGCAAAGGTGTTTTTAACCTATAGCTTGTTGTAGGGATTTTTAGCCACATATAGAAGGACAACAAGCCCTAAGTTGGGAGCAAATTTTTCTCTTAAGATCTAAATTCATGTCCCATTTTTCGCCCATTTTCTCCTTGGGTAATCATCATGCATTATTCAGATTTCTCATGATTCCTTCTCGAACCTCGGGAAGTGATGAAAGCCAAGCTCATGATTCCTTCTCGAACCTCGGGAAGTGATGAAAGCCAAGATAGCCATTCTTTGAATCCTTTGAGTTAGACATACAAGCCTTCATCTTATCACAACTCTATTCAAAGATGGGTAGAGAAAGCTTGTGGGGACACTTCTCGGCATGATCTTTTTCCTCCTTCCGACCTTCATGAGTTTGATTCTATATTTGGTTATGTTGTAGTGATTTTCCAGGCTCATGATTATTTTATGCTTGATGTATTTCTGCTTTGGTTCGTAACTAAGCACAAAGGAAGAATCTTTGACTTTGATGAATTGCTGGGATGGATTTACTGGTTGTATGATTATACCTAGATTTTCAGTTGTCATGTAGCATTAAAGTAGGATAGTATTAGGTCATGTTGTGTGCCTGCATTTGATTGCTTATTTTCTTTATTCATGTTATTTACTGCTTTATTACACATACATGTTAGTTTAGAATATATATTGATGAAAATGATTTTTTTTTTCTTTCTCACATTAGTTTTATATATTTTTGTTCAAAAAACAGGGTGGATAACATCCCTCCCATCATTGGTTAGTGACGATTTTATGTTAGAATGTAGCAGGATTTTCTTTAGAGTGATGTATGTTGCAAGTCTTGGAGTACCAAAGATGTTGAGGTTCTCATGTGCTCTACGGTGAGCACATGTCCCCACCAAAGATGTTGAGGTTCTCATGTGCTCTACGGTGAGCACATGTCCCCATGTTTGAGCTAGATGTTACCCCCTCTCACCTAGGGGTAACTAGAGGAGATCATGTCTCATGGCCCATAATGAAGATGGTGATCTCGATCAATGTTTTAAAACTCGGACTCGGCCTCGAATTCAGTCAAGGGTCAACTTCAATTCGGAGGACTTGGGATTCACTCGGATTGATTTGATTTCAATGACTCAGTTTTACTAAAAAATACAGAAAATATTTAAATTTTATTGAAAAAATATATTTTAAAGATTCCAAACCATGATTCCAATCCATTAAAGACAAAATATGTTAATTTATGTAAACCTAGCACCCGACCATTAATTCCTAGCAAAACACATTTACTGAATAATAACACAACTAGGTTACTTAACAATAAAATTCAACAAAAGCAAAAATCAGAAACCATAACACATTGCACAAGATATTTTGGGTAAACAACC
>CBVK0103516746.1:2978-15041 GCA_900067695.1 Picea abies
ATCAAGGGACTCCCCTTTTCTTTTTTGTATCATAACTTCTCTCAGTAATACATGAATTCACACTCACTTACAAAAAAAAAAGAAACAACTAGTTGATAATGATGATTATTATTAAGATAAACTTTGATTTATTAAACCTTTACAAACAATGGTAATAGATTAATTAGTTTGCTATATAATTTTATTTTTATATTAAAGGTTATTAGAAAGAAGTTTTCCTAGATTTTTATAAATTCGTGGAGTTAAGAATTTAAGAAAATCAGTGTTATTACAAACATTTTGAATTTGAGATATATTGTGGGCGTACCCATGACATTTTAAGATGACAAAATTCTTCATCTTAAGGTATATTAGGAATCATCCAATCACTTGTGTTTGTGTTTCATGAGGAGACATGACGATGTTTGAATGATATCAATATTTTACAATATGGCCTTCTATTATATACTCTAAAGTTTTAACCAAGACTTAATATCTTCATGCCATCCCCTTTTAAGCTGTAGGTGACTTTGATCAGAGTGTGAAACAATCTTAGGAAGTCTCATGTCTTTCACGTTAGGTGTTTTGTGCTTGTACATTAGGTACCTAGTCATAGCCATACTCTCAATGGAGGGAAAACGAGTTTTCACAATGGAGGATAACATCTGGTTTATTGTTTTTAATTTTAAGATTGCAAATTATAAAGCGTTGCTCAATCTTCCTCCATTATTCTCTAAACATTTTGCAACCCCATACTTTACATCCATATAAGATAACAAAAGTGATTAGAATATTAAAGATGAGTTTTTTCTTCTTCTCACAACCACATGTTCATGTATTTACAATTATTTTCAAGACTAAAAGAGACTCCTCCATTCATCCTTTTCTCAATGTTATGGTTTTAGTTAAACTTGTGATGAAGTTTAACTGAGATATTTGTATAATGTAACTTTCTCTAAGTTGTTGTCATACACAAAGTTTAATGAATCTCATATCCATCCTAACATTCTAGTCGCACTTAAATACATTTTAAGAAAAATAAATAAATATTATTGATAATAAAATCGAAATAAATAAAGTTTAAATCTCATAAAAAACATTCAAAATAAACATACAATTCAACATTGATCCAACTATCATTTAGTTAACCCAAGCTAGAGGGATCAAATTTCTTAAAGTATATTTTTTATTATTATCATTTAGTATGAAGGAATTAATATTTTAGATTATGTAAGTACACATCTAAAAGTATTTACTCCACCAAAATCACCTAAAACTTACAAGTGAACAATTAATCTAATTAAAAAAAAACAATTTAATTAACCAATTTAATTGATGTTGATGATGATGATGATGATGATGATGATGATTAACATCCACTAAGATTGAATTGGTCTATCGAACTTTAAGAAGCTAAGTGATTACTTGTGATTCTAAGAGAAGCTTTTCAAGATCACTGGAGTTTTGTTGAGTTAAGAGGTTAGGAAGGTTGGTAGTGTGACAAATATTTTGAAAATGAGATCTAATCTCAGTATATGTTGGACAATCTAAGAGAAAATGCTTTTCATCTTCAACCTTCTTAGTGTCACAAAAGTGACACACTCTTTCATTCCACGACGTTTTAAGAATTGACCAATGCCCAGTTTCACTATGGAGCTCATGAGAATTTGTTTTTATTTTTTTCTTTACACTTGTCAAAACAAATAGATAATTTTGATATTCAAGATTAAGGTTGATTACATGCTTATAATACCTTAATTTTATTTTTTTCTCTAACTCTTTATCATACCATATTTTCTCCTTAAATTTTGATTTGATGATATTTTTAATAATATCTTTATTTTGCAAAATAGTGTCTTCCATAATTCCCCAATAATTTAGCCAGAGCACATTGAACAAACAAATAATATTAATCCAAATTATTAACAAAAGTAAATAATACTAATCGAAATTATTAACAAAATTAAATATTACTAATCGAAATTAATATAATAATAATAACCTAAAATACAACAATAAAATATCAAAATTAATATAATAATAATAGCCTAAAATACCAGAATAAAAAGGGAACCATATTTTCCCGCGTTCTCTCTGGGATCGCATTTATGTTACGGGAAACAGTGAATCAGAGATGATTTGGTTTGTCTTGGCGAGGGAGTGAGCAGGATGGAAATACTGAGCTCTAGCCGAAAGGGTTACTCAGCGGAGGACTCTCCGGCCTCCGCCATTGGCAGTGGAAGTGCGTCAAAATACAAATCTAGGCTCGATAACAAGTACAGCAAGCTTTCATTCTACCAGTCGGCTCCTCCCCTTGAAGTATCCCTCGAAGATTTCGAATTATTTGCTGTGGATCGTCTCAGAGGTAATCAATATTTTTTACTGCTTCAATGGTGAAAATTCATCCTTCAACTACTCTACTTCACCGTAAAGTCATCCCCTTGAAGAGTAAATACATTTAGAGAAACATGATTTCCCCGTCTCCTACTGGAGTGTTTTCTTTCTCATTTATATTCAGGTTGCCTGCAATATTTACAGAATTGAGACCTTTAACTTCCAATGTATAGATTATTTGTCACGAATTTGTACTTGTAAATTGCGATCCTGTCATGGCTGCCTGCAAACGCATATGGAATTTTTACAGAGGGAGAAATCCGTCATGACAGAGCTTTTTTTAAGTTTTAAATAAATCTCAAGTATTCCAGGTTTCAGGGTTCTTAAAGCAGTTCTGTTGTGGTCATTGTAGTTCTCAAGGGTCTCGAAGATGCATTGTCGCGTGGCAAAAAATCGGAAGAACTGGAAGGCGTGGTATTCTTATAACCCTGAATTTTTATATCATGTGACTAAGGATTTGTATAAGTTGCTTCCAGTCAGGGTTTTCAAACAAGTTGAGTTGATATTGAATTTATTTTTTTTCTTGGATTTTCTATCTCTAATATTTTCTGTTTGTCAGGTGAGCGAGTTGTGGAGAAAGCACATGCGGACTCCAAATGCAGCTGACATGACCAATAAAGATATTATATCCCATTTTGTGTTGCGCTTGGTGTACTGCAGAACGTAAGGATCCATGCGTTTTTTTTTAAGTTATCTCCACAGTCTTAATTTTCTACAATCTGTGGTTTGAGATTATCTCACAAGTTTTTCTCTTTATGTCTTGAATCTTTGTTACAGGGAAGAGCTTCGGAGATGGTTCCTTCAGATGGAGACGACTCTTTTCCGTAATCGTTTTCGCCTGGAAACCCCAGAAGCTCAGGTAAACTTATATTCTATGGAGTATAATAACAATACATCATTTTATAATACTGAAATATTTAGACACAGTGAAAGGTATCCCTCTCACTTGTTCACACGTCTGCAGAGGATGTTCATGGAGGAATGTAAGCTTCCTTACAGAGCAATTACAAATCCAGAATTTGAGGTAAAATCACAGTCAGTGTTGTATGTGCAGATTGAAAGTTTTAAACTTGTAATTGCCATTTGCAATTTTTTGGGTTTTGTAAACACACACTCAAATGGAAGTCCGGATTTTATAAGGTTTTAGTAGGTCACGTGTGAGGAATAGATTGTCAAGTCCGGATTTTATGAGGTTTCAGTAGGTCGTGTATCTGGAATAGATTGTCCACTAGAGACTATAAAAGATAATTCTCCAATAAATAATAATAAGAATTGCTGTTTGACATGTTCTGCTTTACATGGTAAATATGCATACCAGGATAAAGATACTAAAAATAGCTCTGATTTCTTTTTCTTCAGTAAAGTACTTAATGTTAAAACATTGTTTTGCCATTACATTAAGCATCCATCTTGAAGCATTTATAAGCTAAGTTATTGTTTGTTTCATTGCTTTGACAGACTGTGAAAGACAAGTTGGGTCAAGTTGCACGGTCGCTTAACCAACCTCTTCCCAATGGTAAGATCAATTTAGGACACTTTGATTAGCTTGTCAGTGAATTTCCCTAGACTTTTAAGCACACACATGCACACAGACACACCTAAGTTGCCAGGGTTTGTGGGTGCGCTTATAAGTATGCGATTTTTTGAAATTTGGGTTTGTGAATGTGAGGTTGCATAAATACACACACACCTAGTAATTATATACATTTATTACTTCTTTTGAACAACAAGTTTTTCATTAATCAAAAATGGTGCATCCATAATGCTACATATGATTCAAGATAGCTGTTTGCACAATTTTTTGTGTGGACTGTAGTTTCTTTTCCTACTATTCTTTTTATTCTCTTTTCCTTCATTTTTTTTCTTTTTGGTCTCTGTAAGTATTTTTGTAAATGTTGATTCCTCTTTCTCTTTGGATTCTTTTGAAGTTGGTTTTCTTTAGTTGTCTTTAGAAGCGTCCTTTGTTGTGCTGCTCTTTGTAGTTAGATGTATCTTTTTGTTTGCAGTTATACGATGGGTCTTTTCTGTAAAACTTTTAATACCCAGCAAACTGATAATTTAGCCTATAGATTATAACCCAGAAATTTAATTTCAACTGAGAAAATTTAACTCTGATCTATGCTAAAAATTACACTGTTGAGTAAACATGCAAGCCTTAAATGGTCTCCAGATTCGAAAAATCATCAAACTATAATCTAATCGATTCCACTTTGAATTTGTCTCCAATTTATTGCCGAATCAACGCCAAATTGTCTACAACAATAGGTTTCTATCCAAGGTATTCTTCAACTATAGAGAGTCCAAGCTCCAAGCAATCTAGATGAGAAGTTGATTGAGGTAAGAACATTGAAGGGGCCTATTTGAAAGGCAAAATTAGGGTTTATGTAGGTCAGGGATTTTCTTTTATTTATATTTGTTTTTAAAGCTTGGGTCCCACCAACAAGCTAACAAGTTCCTCGACATAGACTTAATTTAGTTGCTTGTTTTGGGTTTGACTTGGTCCCTAACTTAGGGCACTTTGATAACATTGATCAATAATAGCTATTGTCATTGAAAGTAGAAATTGCATTGTGCTAGATGCATTTGTTTCATTTAATTCGTTGCTCTTTTCAATAACAACTTGATTCCTTCAATGTATTACTTGACTTTGCCACAAATTGCAAATTGTTTTTGAGCCTCAAGGCAAGCTTGGTGACATTTGGTTGGTGCATGTGATTTTATATGGTCATATGTTGCCTTTCACTTCATTGGGAGGAATCCCCCAAGCATCCAGATTGGCCAATCCTTAAGGGATTACACCATTCAAGCTATAAATGGGAAGTGTCATAGAAATGTTGAGATTTGGGTACCTTGGAAAGTGGTCCCCTTGAGTTATTGAGTGAGATTTGGGTACCTTGGAAAGTGGTCCCCTTGAGTTATTGAGTGTCTAACTCAAAGGGGGAAATGTTTGACCCTCACCACTTTACTTTATGTTATAAAGTCAAAGTGACTTTATTCACTTAAGTCACAAATGACTTTAATAACATAAAGCAACCTAAGAACTTAAGATAAAGGGAGATTTAATCTCAACCCTTCATCTTGGTTGGCCTAGATCTAATTTTGTCCATTGGTTTCATAGGTTAGCCTAAGGATGAGGCTAAAGGAAAGGAAAAGAAGGAAAAGGCATTTTATTGTTCACTTGAGAGATTTGAGTGAAGGGAAGAGAGGAGAGGAAGAGTTTTGGAGAGGAGAGGGGTGCACCAAGCTTTGAGGAAAGGGTGCACATGAGATGTGGATGCACCAAGCTTTGAGGAAGGGCACATATGAGATGTGGGTGCACTAAGCCTTGAGGAAGGGCACACATGAGATGTGGGTGCACCAATTGTTGAGGAAGGGCAACTTAGAGGAGAGGCGCATCTAGAGAAGGGGCGCACAAGAGAAGAGAAGTGGCGCACCAAGGAAAGAGGTGCACAAGTGAATAGGAGCAGGCATGCATATCCAAGCAAGAGGACAACCAAGGAGGGGTGCAAATCCCAAGGAGGGCACACAATTCCTCGACACTTGGTGCGCCCACATCTCATGTGCGCCCTTCCTCAAGGCTTAGTATGCCCACATCTCATGTGCGCCCTTCCTCAAAGCTTGGTGCACCCCTCTCCAATGGTGCACCCCTCTCCTCTCCAAAACTCTTCCTCTCTTCTCTTCCCTTCACTCAAATCTCTCGAGTGAACAATAAAATGCATTTTCCCTCCTTTCCTCTCCTTTAGCCTCATCCTTAGGCTAACCTAGGAAACCAATGGCCAAGATTAGATATAGGCCAACCAAGATCAAGGGTTGAGATTAAATCTCCCCTCGACTTAAGTTTCCTAAGTCACTCTATGTTAATAAAGTCACTTTGTGACTTAAGTGCTAATAAAATTACATTGACTTTATAACATAAAGTAAAGTAGTGAGGGTCAAATATTACCCCCTTTGAGTTAGACACCCAATAACTCAAGGGGACCACTTTCCAAGGTACCCAAATCTCAACACTCCCTCTTACTGAGGAAAGTGTTCTTTACCACTCTCATCTTGTCCCTGAAGTAGCCATGCTTGCCCCTTGGCAAAGACTTAGTGAGAATGTCTGCAATCTACTCATCAGTCGAAATATACTCAAGTTGAACTATTCCTCTTTGAACCCAATCTAAAATGAAGTCGTATATGATCTCTGTGTTTCAACCTATCATGAAACACTAGATTCTCAGAGAGTTTGATACAACTTTGATTATCACAGTAAATAATTATAGGCCTCAACTCATGACCAAATAGGCCAAACAACAACTTGTGAAGCCAAATGGCCTCGCAGTTGGCCTGACTAGTTGCCATGTACTCTGCCTCAGCAGAACTCAATGCCACTGACTTCTGTTTCCGACTAAACCAGGAAACAACTATTGATCCCAACCCGAAACAACACCCTGAATTGCTCTTCCTGTTAATTTCACATCCTACCCAGTCTGAGTCTGTGTAGCCAATCAACTTGACCCCATCTCCTCTAACATAGTCCACTCCATAATCTATTGATCCTGCAATGTACCTCAAAACATGTTTTGCTCCTATCTAGTGAATACTCTTAAGCTCCACCATGTACTGGTTGAGAATGTTCACAACAAAACAAATATTTGGTCTTGTGTTGACCAGATACATCAAAGAACCAATCAACTGACGGTATCTCGTGGCATCCACCAACTCGGATAGGGCATAAGATATCATTTGGAAATGTTCATAGTTCTAGTAATGATTACATAACTATAGGGCATAAGATATCATCTAGTAATGTTCATAGTTCTAGTAATGATTACATAACTATAGCCATCACACGATTAATGTTACCTTGTATGTTGTGTTGAAATAAGACATGTGTTGCTATTAAATAGAACTTGAACCAATACCTTGTCACACTACCTCAATCGCTTGCATTCCCAATGCTGCAGAAACCATCAATCTTGAGTTAAGAAGTACATGAACACTGAACGGACCAGTCTTTCAACTTTCACTGCGAGGCTGCAAGGAAAGCAATGCTCTCGAGTCTTGAGTTGTTGACTAGGGGACATGCTTCTAGGGACTGCACAAACTTCAGAGCAGCATGTTGATGAACTTGAAATCCATTGACAGGCTTTTGGAGGTTGGTGCTCTTAAATGGGGGAGGATACACTAAAGTTCAATTTGAATTGATGTCAATATTGTTCATTGTTTCAAGTGCTTTCAATAGTCTATTGGGAACCAATCTATGTTGCATTTGTTTTTGGGACGGGGGAACGGTGAGGACGACGGGTGACGTCCCCGAGACGGCTAGAGCGTACCCCAAAATTTTTCAGGGGACGGCAATAATATATATATATATATATTAATTAAAAAATATTAAAATTCACCATAAACATTTGTAGTTGCGTCAAGTTTGTAAGCATAACAAGCTATACTATACAGTATTACGCACATCCCTTACACTTGCCAATTCTGGAAAAGCTCGAGCAATTTAAAAAAAGGTCGAGTGACATTTCATTATTGGATGCTAGACAAGAGCAAAACACAGTTTAACTTTAGGAAACTTAAGTGAGAACTGTCACTATAGTAGTTTTTCTTCCTCATATTTCTTGTTATTGACGATTATGTTAAAACAAAAAAGGCATTCCCTTCTCAATAGGTTTTGCAAATTTTTATGGCTGTGTTGAAAACCACTATAAAACACTCTGGTTCTGTAAAGAGATTAGATACATATTTCAGATTAAGAATGTGATTGAATAGGAATTTATTCAAACATTTATGAGGAAAGAACAACAGTCAAAGGATTGAAACAAGGAGTCCAGGGCTTCATGCACAAACCTGAGTTTCCCCAAAACTAGGGACAAGAGTTGAGAATCAGATCCCTATCTTCTGCAAGATCAAACTTGGCAATGAAGAAACCCTTAGGGTAGGGGTGAATAAACGAATCTTCCTTATTCAAGGGTTTCCAAAGGGAAGAAATCCAACCATTGAGATCCACCAGCCAAGGCCAAAGATCATTGAACCCGCAAATTAAAGTATTTGCCTTGAAATAAACTTCCTCATCTTCAACATCCTAACCCATGAGAAGAGTGATTGCTAGGGCTTCTTGAATCGAGAAAGAAGCAGAGGGGGGAGAGCAAACAAGATTCTCATATTTGACAACGTCACTGTAAGAAAAAGAACTACCCATGAGGTTGGAAGAGGGAGGCACGCAAAGCATATCTACACCACGAGCCTGACTAGAAGTCAGATCTGCCATTGAAGAGGGAAAGCAACGACCAGAGGCCGAACTGCAACAAAGAAGCAGAGGGCTACTAGGGCTAAACCCTAGTCGCAACGGCTGAGAGAAGCGACATCTCGCAGGGAGCGAACGCCATAACATGAGCTGAGCCCACACTCTTTGAACCATCATCCTTATAATACATTATTTTGGACTAAAAGCAAGGACTCCTTGTACTTGAATTCTTCCATTTTTTCGAAAACCTTGAACATATATGTTCTTACTTTATTCTTCGCTTGAAGCAATTGCTTTGTATTATTTCACAATGCACTTCTTGTAGATCCATTTCTACCCAATATGACAAAACATACTATATACCATATCCATATCTAGAGGTATTTGCACAACTAGATTACAATTGAATCTTTCCTTTGTGAGAGCTTATGTTTCCAGTCAAATTAAGATCAGATATGAGCAGTCTAACTACATTGTACCGAATGGTACTTATTGGAGTTGCTTGTACTTTCACATGAACCAAAGGCATCATCAACCCAAAAGTCAAAACCTTAGCCTCCTTGGTGCCACTCTAAATAAGCTGCCTTCCAAGAATCAATTTCTGATGGTTGAACTACCTATAATAGATTTCATCGTTGTTGACACACTTTTGTCTGTTTGTCAATTGGGTGGTTCATGGTCAATGTTAACTAGTGAGTTGTTGTTGACACCAACGGATGAATGAATAGAGTTGTTGATGGAATCTTGCATTAATAGTTGGAGTCTTCATTGTCAATGAGTAGCTTGTTGACAAAGGGGTTGTTGATGGGTTGCTTGTTGACAAGTGGCTTGTCAACGAAACCTTTGTCGATGCTTCTTTAGTCAATGGATATCTTGTTGACATTTCCATTGTCAACCATCTCACCTATTGGCACCTCCTTGTCAATGATCCTCATCTCAGCCTTGCTTTAGCTTCTGAAGGTCCAAACCCTTAAGTTGCCTTGGGATATGTCCAATTTCCTAAAAAACGTCCAGTAACTTGTTTACAAATCAGGTGATGCTCACAAAGGTGAAGAAATGGGATTGAAACTAGTGTAATGAATCACATAGTGTCATTCATCACCTCCAAGACTTGCATTGAGTAACTAGGACTTGTGGGAAGGTCACCTATTCCAATACAACTTCGGCTCAAGCATGGTTAACAATAGCGTTTTTCCCCGTAGTCAAGCCCACTTTATGATTTTTTGAAGCTACAATATTTTTTTCCTACTTGAAGTATCTTGACTTGTTAACAAGATATAAGTTGCAATGAAGATACTGATTTTTCTATGCAAAAAAGTGATTTTATTACAGAAGGAAAATGTAGCATAATACATAAATCTAGATATCTACAAAAAGCTCCTAAATATCTGTCAAATTCAAGCAATAAATTGGTCAATATAATATATAAAAACTGTAGTTGTTTCTCAAATATCTGTTTTCTTAAATAAAACTAAAATTTATAAAGGTATCTCACAATTTGTGTGGAAAATACATGGAGTACAGTTCTTTATAGGTAATGCAAAGGGAGTTAGTGGGGAGGATAGGGGAGGTAATTCTCATGAAAGGTCAAAGGCAGAAAATCGAAATGTAATTTGCTAGTGGAGACTGTTGAGGGGACTTCTATGAATGGTTAGAAAGAGACATGTATTGCAGGGCTTCAGGATTAATTGCTAGGTTGATCACTGTCTATTTCATCGTTTGCCCTGTTATAATCTGAATTTCAAACTGACAAAGCCTTTTATTGTTTGCAGCGGACAGCATCTTCTATAAGGTGATTTTTTCATCCATTTTTTCTATTACTTGATAATGATTGGTAGATGTTATTAACAGCAACTTGAAGGCATTTTTTACTGAATCTCTTTTACAAATTAAGAGTAGTTGATTTGTTTGTGGGGATTATTGAGCTTATCTTATAACTTCCTATTATGTAGGTTCCCTTTGAGGAAGTTCCTGAGCTTGTTTCCAGTCGTAGAATATTCTTGCAAAACGGGCATGCATTTGTTCCCATGAGCCAGGTATTGCTTAAATTGAAATTTGAAATATCTTGTAATATGCAACCTGTTCTTGAGGATAACTTTTATCGCCTAAATTCTCTGCAATTTCATATGTGAAATAGGTAATTACTTTGCTATTCAAACATTTCATGTTATTTGAAATTGGATCTGTCATTTCAGCTTGCAGCAATTGTGGTTGTTCAGTTCAGAAGTCGTCTATCAAAAGCACTTGTTTTAACAAACAGGTGTTCACTTACACTCCTTTCAAGATAAGAGTTATGTTTGTCAATTACTTTTTCATGGTGTTAGTATTTAGATCAGTGAAATTGTACAGTGATAAAATTCCTATTAGATTATTTTGTCTAGAGTTCCTTCCCTTCTTGTATGTTGTGTTTTGTTTAAAGCCTTCATGTTGCTTAAGCCATGAAGATATGCTTAGATGAATGATTCGAGTAATGAGAGAACCTATTAGGATGTTGCCGATTTGATTCAATCAATTCTAGTAACATTTATTTTTCTGAGCATTCTTACGTTAGGGATTATTGATATTGGATTAAGTGTATGCTCTATGATGTGCTGCATTTTAGCTCATACAGAAAAAAACATATCAGAATCTGGAACATAGGCTTAAAACTACAGGAAAAATATTTTCCTAAGCAGATGTTTTTGGCCCAAACACATCAAAGTATAATACGGGGGAGGTTCTATTGCTTGTTCTGGACTCGAGGGCTTCCCTTGAGATTTTCTTTTCTTACCCTGATCAGAGATGCCTAGCTTTATACATCTGAGAGGTGATTGCCCACAAATGGAAGACTTTGCATGGCGTTTCCAAACCCATATCTCAGTTGCTAGAGGTGGTAAATGCCAGGCAGAGTCCTCAGACTTAGATCCTTTTGGTGGCAGATCCGTGAGACAGCAGAAATCCTCGCTTCATATCGGTAGATATTACATATCTAAGAGACCTCAGATCCAGACCCTCTCCTTACAGAACACTGCCCACCAGGTCTGTTTGAGCAACAAGATTTCCATCATGAGTTTCTTCTCCATGGCCTCAAATGTAACGAGAGGTGGTTCTTTTTGCTCCAGAGCTCCTCCCAGGATCACCTAGCTAGTTCCCCTCAGCCCTGTGTATTACCTAGAGGACATCATCGAGCTTTGTATCAGTCCCTTCACAGTGATAGAGGCTGATAGGAATGCCTCTTCTCCCTCCTCCACCTCTCCTACTTCCATCTCTGGGTTGAGCTAGAGCTTCATGTCTATTAGGGCTTTGCACTTTTGTCTTACCTAGATCAGGCTCTTCTTTTTCGTTTATTGACATTTGTATCCTAGGTTGCACGAAACGGGGAAACTTTTCCAAGTTTCTGAAACCGGGATGGTACGAAACAGGCCCCCCAAAAATGGAAACATCCGGGGAAACGCCGTATATAAAAAAATTAAAAAATA
>CBVK0103516766.1:2164-28384 GCA_900067695.1 Picea abies
CATAAAAATAGAAAGAGAAGTAACTCCATGCCTTGAGAATGAGAGAGAAGAATGACTGAGAAACCACTTCAAGGGAACAACCTCCTTTTACAATATAACAAATGCACAAGATAAGATGAACTCTGAAACTAGGTCTCCTTGGTGTATATATAGGAGAAACAAGGTACAATTCACCATTAAGTGGCCTAGGCAATCAATAATGGCAACACTAGTATAATAATGAAATCGTATTGTATCAATATCTAGGACTTAACATGCCTCTCCTCTTCAAATAAGTGTTGTCCTCAACACTTGATTAATTGTGGATGTTTTTGCATGAAGAACTCATTTTCATGTGTTGCATCTTATATTGGCAGGTTCTTCCACTTGATGAGGTACTCACTAATTGTTTGATTCATGTTTCAATGTTTGTTTCAAGTTCTAGTATGATTTTCCCTTCTTCATCAATATCTAACAAAATATTATGAACTGGGATCTTGTTGTCGATAACCTTATTTAAACAAGAAACATGGGAGACCAAATGAACACATGAAGATGGTGACAACTCTAGTTTGTAAGCCATACTGTCAATCCTCTGCAACACCTTATAGGGACCATAGTACTTGAGTGCTAATTTATTATCCTTCTTTTGTTGCTTGAGGGGCATATGTTTATATGGTTGTAACCTCAAAAATACTTAATCACCCACTTCAAAGTTCCTTTCCCTGTGAGGTTGATCACCTTGTTGTTTCATCTTATTTTGTGTTATAACTAAGTTGTCATTTAATAGTTGGAGAACCTCTTGTTGGTGGTGATCCTCCATTGCTTGAGCCTTAACTTTCCTCTCAAGGGTGAAGTGATTAATAGAGGATGATACCCATAAAGTGACATAAACGGGGACATTTTGGATGAAATACAAAAGGAAGTGTTGTACTCCCATTATGATAAGGGTAACCACTTGACCCATTGTGATTGTTTATCAAGTGAAAAGCAACAAAAATAACCTTCTATACACTTATTCAAAATCTCAGTTTCTCCATCAAATTGGAGGTAGTAAAATAAATTATGAGACAATTAAGTACCCAAACTAAAAAATAGGTCTGTCCAAAAATTATCCTATTATGATCCTATTGAAGCACTTAATTGATTGACTACCTATTTATAAGTTTTTATGTTCCTTCCCTCATAAGCTCCCATAAGATACTCATATTCTCTGGTTTTCAGCCTTGTTACCACAGGGTACACACTCATATAATGCATTGCAGCGAAGAAAAAAAAAGGGGGGCGCACTTCATGGACCCCACCAAATGCAAGCAATCAATGTTTGTTAAATCTTAGCCAACGAAGGAGAGCGCATCAATACTGGGGCGCCTAGCTTCAAGTAGAAGCCTCTTGGATTATAAAAGGGGACCCTCTACACATGTAAAGGTTGTTGAAGGAATAGTTACTGGTGCCCATTGTTTTATGTCTGTAACTGCTCTTGGATGGTCTTCTTTTGAGCCCTCAAGGATGGGACTTGTGCGAGACGATTTTCATGATGTGTTTCTCTCAATGTGGTGAAAACACAGAAAATTGTTTCTTGATTTCCATGATGTATTTCTATCCATGTATGGTGGAAACACAGAAAAATGTTTCTTGTTAAATGTTAGCCTTAGTTGTTTTATTGTCTACTTTAGCAAGATTATGTGACGAGTTTCTCTTGGAAGGAATTGTAAGTTTTGGGTTATCTCCAGCTTGTATTTTTCAGTTGGAATGCCCTCACCTTTTATGCAGGTCGCCCTCCTTTTTTGCACTCTATACCTCATTCGCCCAGCAAGCAAATGGTACCGATATATTCCTTTCCAGCCATAATTTCTTCCTGGAACGTTGGTACTGTAGCAACAAAGGCTGAATTTAGTCAAGGACACATACTTAAAAGCTTGCTGCTACCAACGACAAGGCCCAGCTTTCATCAAAGAAAAAACTGTGGGGTGCTAGTATACCCTTTCTATTGGATTTTTGTGGACCAAAACTGCTTGATATCCTAAGCATAAAGGAGGGAATCTTTCCAAAGGTTGCATACAGAAAAACTGTGGGGTGCTAGTATACCCTCTCTTGAATTTTTGTGGACCAAAACTGCTTGATATCCTAAGCATAAAGGAGGGAGTCTTTCCCAAGGTTGCATACAGAAAATGCCTTGTATAAAACCTTTGTTGTGACACAAACCTCAAACTTGTACAAGGTTGTTCACCAACTGTTTGTCTAAATACCCCTACCAAAATCTCTCAGATTTTTGTCACAGGCTTACTTGATTTGATTGAATGTTGGTTTGTGGTTGTAGTGATAAGTGTTTCACTTGGAGACGCTTACTCATCATGCTATAAATGAATTTTAAACCCTGGTGAAGGAATTTCATGCTTGCCGACAACACAAATTTTATTTCATGAAGTTGCATGCAAATTGTTCGAAGAAAAGTCCAAGTGAACCCTCCCATTTTTGCAGAGCAAGTGCTTACTCAAACATTGTATCTTGGTCAAAAGGGGGAATTAACAGGCTTGTATCCTTGTTTTCTATGAAACCCGAGCTTTAAAAGACCTCTTTATTACTTTGTTTGATCAATTTCAGCTAGAACAACTACAGTATGTGGGAGGAAATCTAAACTAGTTTTCATCTTCAGCAGTGTTTTATTTTCTTATATTTCTTAAAGGGTAAATTATATTGTATTGTTGAGCATATATATGTATTCATAACACCATTTTCATAATTTCTTCAAGGTCAAAACTGGTTGTCAAGTCCACATTGAAACTTTCTTTTCTTTTGACAAGAAATATATCTTGAATTCTTGAATAGTGTACAAACTTTGCACAACATCACGTTGATATGCACAATATAACCACTAGTTTGAAATTCTGAATTCACATTAAATATGTGCCTAGCGTAACTCTTCCTGTGCATTCATTTGTGATCTGAAATTGATCTGAGGTCTGCCATCAAATCTTGTGAATAATCCTGTGCTTAGAAATCCCCTTAGTTGGCATAAATTTAAAAGGATAATAAAGCAGTACTTCCTTGAAGAGTGTATGGCCCGTTGTATGGTGGATTTTCCCCCAGTCAATTCTTTCCAGCCCAAATCCGAAAGGGAAACCTTGTTATTATATTAAAGAAGGCTATGAATATTACATGGTGTTTGATATCCTTATAAGAATTTTCCATTATAACCATAACAAAGGCACCACACAAACAAGATTAATACAAACAGAACAATTGACATCCGCCCTTTATATAGATGCCCTTTGAGCCACAATATGAGAAGATTCGTAGATAGGGAAGCCCCCCTTTAGGCGATTTACTTTCACCTAAGAAGAGAAAGGAGGGAAGAGCTTAGGTGATAGTGCATCTTCCTCCGAGTTTCCCTTGATTTGTCCAGTGTATTGACCTTGCAAACTTGATTGAACAAACTAAGAGGTAAAATTTTTTACATTGTTGTCGAGGAGCAAGGTCTGTTTCCTGTAAAGCCGGAAGAGTAAGCTTCCATAAGTTTGATGAGTGTCACCTCATTTTGACCTTAAGACATTCATCTGGTGACTCCTCAAGTCGAGACTTCACACCACAGATATCGTACAAGAAGTTCCACTCATAAACTATTTTGAAGATTCAACGATCCTAAAAAAGTATATAGTAAGCGATTAAGAAGGGAATCCCAAGCCTCCTTAAATAAAAGACACTTGAAGTGGTTCAGGACATCAGATTTTTATTTGAAACTTCATGGCAGCCCTTTCACCAAATAACCATGGCAACCCCTTCATGGGTTAAGAATCTCTACAAGGCTTACTGTCAAAGAGCATCTAACCAAATTTTACGATTCCATAAGAGGAGGTAGGTGTAGTCGAAGAGCATGAAAACATAGTCATGAAGTTATTTGTGTGATCTCTAGAAGAAGAGGATAAAGTGCGGTTTCGTGGCCTAGCTGATAACGGCATCCACTTGTGGGACGAATTTCACATAGCCTTTATAAAACAATGGGTTGTGCGTAAAGATGGTAGAATGCTTCTAGCCCAGCTCCACGAAATCAAGAAGAAGGAGAATGAGAAAGAGTTTGACAATAGGTTTAGAAAGTTGGTTGACACGATCCCGGAAAGAATTAGGCCAAAGGATGATGCGATCATCCACTACATGAATGCATATGAGGGCACTTCAGTCTTATGCTGAGAGATAAATTTCCCAACTCTCTAGAGGAGGCATAGGATTGGGAAGGGAAGAAAGAAGAGAACATGCTCTCATCCAAGGTTGACCCTATGGGTTCTTCCAGAGCATCTATCTCTTGAGTAGAGATGAATCCCAGGACTGTGCTTACGAATGACTCGGTTCAAAACCCCATAAGAGCGTTAAGTGAGAAGTTCAAGAAGTTGTCTGCTGACCTTATCCAATCTTAAACCGCTTTATTGAATAGAATGACAAATCTTGAGAGAGATAGAGGGCAACAAAGTGTTTATCACCCAAGGCAGCATTAGAATCAGTTCTAACCTCGAGGAAATGCGGAGTGGAATATGAACATGGCTCCCCAAGAACAGATATTTTCAAACACCTTGGCCTCGACGAACATGGTTAGTCAAGAAGAAGTGTCCTGGTGTTTGCCTTGCGATGAGCCACATAGTGAGCAGGCATGTCCTAGAAACTTTGGACAAGATGGAGTAGGGGTCCCTGTGGGTATGAATAGTCTAAACTGGGTTGGAGAAGATGATTATATCTGCATGATCCGACATAAACCTATTGTCTTAACTGAAGAATAGATGAGGGAGACTAACGATAAAAGCGTAGATGCCACAAGGATAGCTAGGCTGAACATGCTGAATTCCATGGATGGGGAAGCCAAGAATGACCTCAAGAAAAAGAAATTAATGCAATATCCAAGAAGGAATCAAGTTCCCCAGGTTTCGCAAGGTGTTAAGTGGGGTTATCACCAAGACCAAAGTGATTCTATGAATAAGCAAGTGAGTCACAATCTGAGGACATCGCAAACTCACTTGCCACCAAACCCAACAACAAGCAAAGATGTGGATTTGAACATAGATGTGACTAATGTGTTGGCAAAGGTTACGGTTCCGGTCCCTTTGTCTAAATTGATTAAGATCCCATTTCAAATAGAAAAGGTTAGGTAGTTTATGTGTTGTGAAAAGCAAAGTGAGGATGTCCAAGGTTAGGTAATTTATGTGTTGTGAAGAGCAAAGTGAGGATGTCCCTGTCATAGTGCAGTCTTTGTGTCAAGGAGCAAGGGATGGGAGCATTTACATCACATTGGGCATTAATGGCCTCTTGTTACACAATTGCATGTCAAATTCTGGAGCTTCTACAAATGTGATGTCATTAAAAGTTATGAACCAGTGGGGGTTGAAAACCACCAGACCGTATAAGAACGTTTGTGCGCTAGATTCATGACAGATTAAAGTATGTGGTTTGATCAAAGATCTGAAGGTGAATTTGACGGTTTATCTTGATATTTCGTATTTGATGGATGTGGTGATTATTGATGTCCTTGACACCTGGAGCATATTCTTATCTAGGAGGTGGGCCGCCAATTTGGGGGGTACTCTACAAATGGACTTATCTTACGCCACCATCCCCACATGTAAAGGAATGTTCGTCACTCTTCATAGGGATCTTGCTTATAAATATCATGTAGAAGAACTTGAGGATCTTATGAACGAGTTAGTTTACTATGAGCAAGATATTGGAAATTAAGCAATTTTATTGAACTCAATCACACCTAATGAAGAAATTCATGAAGAAGAAGAGTGTAATAAAGTTTGAAGAATGAAATTCCATAGAGCTCAGTCTCATTTAAATGCTAGAGCAGGGATTGTTTCCATGTCCCCTAAAGGAGATAAGAAATCATTTTTGTATCGGTTGGAGTTTGAGTGTACGAATAATGTAGCTGAGTATGAAGCTTTGTGTCTTGGATTAGAGTTGGCTCTAGACTGTTAATATTATGGTAACTTCGAGAGGTATGAACCTCCATTGTGACCTATTATCACACAGTTTGTAGCTGGGTCAAATTGCTAAATGATAGAGGCCAAACTGGCGTAATAGGAACCTTCCCCACCCAATGTCACCACAATGGGGAGGTTCTTTCTATTCAGGGAGGTTAGCCCAGGGGAGACGTCCTCGGTAACCTGGGGTTTTGAAGAGGCCAAAGTATAAAGGTCAAAGTAAAAGTTCCTCCTCACAGGTTACCATCGAGGTCAGATAGTCCAGCTAATCAGTGAATAATGAAGTGTAGGCCCAAATGAGAACACCTGCCCGGAACAAGACAATAGTGAAACAATATATATGCATGCTATAATTCAATGGGTTAGTATTTCATATAACTATCTGATATCAATATGTAAGCAATGTAAAACAGTAGATATTAATGAGATCAACATTTTATCAATATAGCAATGGAAAAATATCAATTTATCAATAACTATTGAGATGATGTAGCCAACAATGTATTTAATCACTCCTTTACTCAATAAATGCTCTTAACCATCATCTAATTGTTTATCAACAAAAGGTGTTGCATCAAGATGGAATAACCAAGTATGATGTCAGCCTAGTTAGGGTTAGCTAGTTAGTTAGGGTTTCAAATTTAAAAGTTTTGAGAGGTTGTTTGAGCACGATCACTTCAACGTTGTAGATCTAAGATCAGTGCCTAGGGGTAGATGGAGTCAATTAAGGAGAGGACGCAAAGTTGAAGGGACAAAAGGCTAAGGACAATAGGGAAGAGTTCTAAGGTGCTGCAATGGCAGGGCCCTAGAATCAAAACCCTAGGGGAAAGAGGCTCACTCTGGTGTTGCTTAAGCAAGGCCTCGTGCTCTTTACTCCTTCCTTAGGTCAATCTTGGCAAAACAGCTAGCATAAAAGATAAGTTAAAACAAGAGGATGAGATGAGGGAGAGTGTTGCAATGGCAAGGCTCTGTCACCAAACCCTAGAAGATGGACGGCCCTAGGTGTAGATAACCTAGGCCTAGGACGTCACCTCCTTCTTAACCTTTTAAAAATCACAGCTAGCACAAAGGAAAAAGTGAAAAGAGTGTAGCAAAGGCTAAGCTCTTCCTTCCTTCTTCAATGGCTTAATATTTCTCTAAAAGGGGACATGAAACAAGGACCTACTTGTGTGCTTGTCACCTAGGGTTTTAAATCAGCAAATTTTATAAGTAAATGCAATAATACAAGCCTACAACCATTCAATTAAGAAGTTTTGCAGAAAATAAACTTACATATCATGAAGAAATAGCAATGCAAACCCTAGTTGTAAACCTTCCTTCAAGAGAAATGCCAAATATGTCAAGAAAATCCTTCCATCAACAAGTGCGCCTCACTTTAAAAGACCAAATACCCAATAAGGGCACAAAAATCAGACCTCACAAGAGAGTGAGTTGTGTGTTATTGTCAAAATGAGGGGAAAACTCCTCAATATATAGTGTATCATAACCTCTAATTAAAATTAGGTCATTAAAAATAGTCGACAAGGCTACAAACCAAAATCATATTGTTTTTACATTAAATTGTTAAATCAAATCCCTAAATGAGCATAAGCAAGACGTCAAGCCCTACTGAGGGAGATGTTAGCCCTTTTTAGGGCAAAATCCAGCACAAATGACAAAACGTTGGCCCTCTTTGGGCCTCCAAACTCTGCCACACGTGCCAGCTGCCCTGTCAGACTGCCACACTCTGAAGATGACGTTAATGGCTCCTAGGTGACGTCCTGGGCCATCAAAGGGAGATGTTCCACCTGAAGTGGGTCAACCCCCCTGGGCTGGGCTCGGCCAAAGTGTCCCAGATGGAACGTCCTTCTTCTTCTCAGGTGCAAAAGCTCAATCAAGCATTGTCCTGTCTCTACCTCTGATGGGGTCCCAGCAACCATCTAATGGGCTCTTCGGTCTCATGGAGGTCCGAACTAATCATCTCCCCATGTGTACTGGTCCAACTGGTACATGTCCGTCGGGCATGGTCCTACACATCAAAAACTTCGCCCTCCATGGGCTCATTAGTCACAGGGATCATAGCAATGTTAATCACGTTTCATCATTAAGTTTATCAAACATATGCATAAAAACCCTGATATATCATTCAATAGCTCAAAGATATTACAAAGACCTACAATACAAAGCCGAAGAAAAAGACAAAATACCCTATTGGGCTAGTATCCATAAAGAAAAAAAAGTCTCCAAGGGGTATCATCCAAGCCACGTAAAACGAGGTGATGTGATCAAGGGATGTCCAGACATATGGGTAGAGTGAAAGACAGGGGTGCATGATATTACCTGTGGGTGCCTTTGTACAAGGCGAGTTGTACCCGTCACGGATGCAATTCTTTCCAAGCCCTTTATTGTCTTTATTCTTTCTTTTCTTTTTTATTTCAAGGACTAACTAGAGGACACTGCCTTGGCGTGGTGACCAGAGCTAACAGTGTTACCCACAAGCACTTTCGCAGAGATGATAAGGCTGGCTCGTGATGAGACTCTCTTTCCCTTGGCCATGAAACCAAAGGTCACTGCCCTGGCATGGTAACCAGATAGTGGCAATGTCATGTTGTTAGGCACCCATGAACATAATAGGCTGGCTCGTTATGAGACCCCCTATCCTCTTGGCTAGGTCTTGTTTTGTTATTTTCTTTGGGTCCCTCTTGTTTCTTGTTGAGAGGCCTTTTATTGCCTTCTCGGGGATCCCTGGGCGAGGCATCTCTAGGTTTCATTTTTATGGCTTTTATCTTTTACCAGCTGCTTTTACCTTCTGGGCCTTTAGCCCCTTCTTCCCACGAGATAAGGTGCAACCCCACAAACAGATCATCCTAATGTCTGGACTAGGGGAATGGGACAGATGAATGGAGACAGGATGTAAAAGTGATGATATGATGGGAGCGGACGATGGCTCTTTAAAAATCCCCCCGGTGACAAACCAAAACCTATGGGTACAGGCTTGCTAGGACACCCTATCAATCCCCCCAACCATGGTCAAGTGGGTTAATGTAAGATCCAAGCAGTTGTCAGAAATAAAAGGAGTAAGATGCATATATCTAAAGGTTATAATGATAAAAAAATGACACATACCATGATACCTAGACCAATTACCTCATGGAGCAAGAGTCTTCTCCGATACAAGACCAGACCGATGGTGATGGATGTTGTTGCTGCTGACAAGACAAGTCTGATGAAAGAAGAGAAGGATGGGCCCTCCAGGGCTATGCTCAAGTCAATCTTGCTCTTGGTACTCCATGTCTAGGACCTGTGGGCCTCAAGACATGATCTCTTAGTTATCCCTAGAAATCGGGGATAACATGACCTATGACGAGATTAGAATACTCCGGAAGGAAGCAAAGAAGTGAAGGAAACCCTAGACAAGTTGTCGGCTGTATAAATATATTTAATATGAATTTATTAATACCCAGAAGGAGAAGTCAGCCCCAGTTAAACTGCCCAAACTACTATAAATACAAGGCGCCAATTCTCATTATTATCATCTCAGCAGTTGCAGAGAGAACTGGATCTGCGTAGGTGCAGTTGCAGCTTGTGCTCAAGTTTCTGGGAAGGTGTGCGCTAGCCTCTGGGTAGGATTATCTGATCAGCTTGGGTTCTATTCTTGCTTGGTGTATTAGCCTCTCTTAGCTATTGGATTGCTACCAGGATTCTCTTCTCTGTCAAAGTCAAGGTGCTCGGAGGGTGGCTTCGGCCTAGGGTTGGGTGATGAGGGTATCATCAATGGTAAAACGAGCACAATCTTCTATATTCTAACAAGTTATGGGCCCACACCCCCTTCAGTCAGCCTAAAACGTTGGAAGGAAGCATAGCCACTAGATATTGAGCTCGTTGAGGAACTGTCGCTAGGGTTACTAGTAGGATCAGTTTCCAAAAACACTGCAACTAGGGTTACTAGCAAAAGCAGTTGCAGAAACCCTAAATCTCTTATCCGACACCTTGTGATGGAGCATCTCGCCCAAGAAGTAGATATTCAGATGCGCCCTAACTCAACGCACCTCTTGGCTCTCTCAAAAGATAGAAATGACGAAGTTGAAGTTTTGGATCAAGGCATGACGAGTTACCAGTCAACCGAAGACATGTGTGAAATAATCAGTCTTTTACACTACTCAGCACTCACCGGGACGATTGAAGATGATATGTGGATAATCGATAGTGGAGCTTCCAGGCACATGACGGGAGATCAAGCCAGACTCTCAAATCTAAATGAGAGAAAGACATCATACAAAGTGGAGCTTGGAGACAAAAGCACTTACCCCGTCGAAGGATTTGGACAAGCCTCCGTCAAGTTGGAATCAGGTAATCATGTTCACTTAAGCAATGTTTTATATGTACCTGGTTTAGAAAAGAATCTTGTATCAATATCATGTTTAGAAGACAAAGGAAACATAATAACTTTCATGGATGGAAAGGTGTTATCATGGCATAAGAATTCCAGCATAGAGGATGCTAGGGTTATTGGAAGTCGTGAAGGAAATCTGTATAGACTACTAGAACAAAATGAAGAAGCTCTAGTACATGACGAAGTCAACCCTAATGAACTTTGGCATAGAAGGTACGCTCATATCAATTATCAAGCATTACCTTTCCTCAGAAAAATGGTTGAAGGAATACCAGAATTGAAATCTACACATGAAGGAATTTGCAAAGGATGTGCCCTTGGGAAGAATATCAAAAAACCATTTCCAAGCAACAACAACAAATCCAAGGAAATCCTAGATCTAATACACTCAGATGTTTGTGGTCCAATGCCAGTCAGATCTCTAGGAGGATCTCTTTACTATGTAATTTTCATAGATGACTATTCAAGAAAAACTTGGTTGTACCTACTGAAATCAAAAGACGAAGTATTCAGCAAGTTCCAAGAATTCAAGGCAGAAATAGAAAACCTTACAAACAAGAAGATCAAGACATTAAGAATAGATAATGGAGGAGAATACACCTCGAAGGAGTTCGTTGCATTCTGCAAAACGACAGGGATTAGGAGGGAGTTGATTGTTCCTCATAATCCTCAACAAAATGGTGTAGCGGAAAGAAAGAACAGATCTATCGAATAAACGATAAAAGTCTTATTGAACGATCAAGGTCTATCCATGTTCCTATGGGGAGAAGCACCAATGACGATAATATATGTACAGAACAGAAGCCCTCATCGTATATTGAAGGACATGACACCAGAAGAACCATTCTCAGGTAAGAAACCTAACGTAGAAAACCTATGAATATTTGGATGTCCAGTTTACTCTCATATTCCCAAAGATAAAAGGAATAAACTAGAACCCTTGGGAAAGAAGGGGATATTCATGGGATATAGTGATTCATCCAAAGCCTATAGAATATATATTTCAGAACAACACAAGATAGAAGTAAGCAAAGACGTAACGTTCAATGAAAGGATGGTCTTCAGGAAATCCATCGAAGAAATTATAGAAGAAGAAGAACTTGAAGAACCTAATGAAAAAAACACAGAAAACGAAAATAACAAAAAGGATCAACCTGATCATCCTATGGAGCCATGTGAGAACATTGATTCAAATATCATACCAAAGACCAAGAAATGACCAGCTTGGCTTGAAGCTACATTACAAGACGCAGAAAGAATCAAGATTCCAGAAAGAACATCCAGGAAGAGTAAAAGACTGAAAAGATTCTCAAGTTATGCAACATACATGACAAGCTCCTAGATGAAGAACCTACCACATTTGAAGAAGTAGTCCAAAAGGGACAATGGAAAGAAGCTATGGCAGAAGAACATCAATCCATTATGAAAAATGAAGTATGGGAAATTGTACCCAGACCTAAAGAAAAATCAGTGGTAATCTCAACAAGAAACAAGAAACAAAAGTCTGTCGCACTCAGTACAGCAGAAGCAGAGTATATGGCAGCTTGTGAAGCATGCATAGAAGCAGTATGGTTAAGGAAGTTAATCTCTGATTTATTTGATCAGATTCCAGAATTGACCATAATATATTGTGATAATCAGAGTTGTATAAGATTATCAGAACATCCAGTGTTTCATGAAAGGTCAAAGCACATTGAGATCAAATACTACTTTATTCGAGATAAAGTCCAGGAAGGAGAGGTAAAGCTCGAGTATATCCCCACTGATGAGCAGACAGCGGACATCCTGACAAAACCTCTATCCAGAATCAAGTTTGCATATTTCCGAGAGAAGATGGGGATCGTGGAAATAACTCCCTTAACTGAAAGGGAAGATTCTCCAATCTAGGAGAAGGTACGGAAAAATATTCTTGAAAACATTTATTTTTGTGACTTAAATGACTCTCCAAGATTAGGAGGGAGCACTGAAAATATTAGTTATCTTTGTAATTGAAAAATAGTCCAGATTGGACAGATTCTTTCCTATTCGGAAAGTGGATTGAGATTTCTGACGGATAGTGACTTCCTATTGTGGTTAACATAGGAAGTAGTTTGATTGCTGATGTATCATAGACAACAACTTCCCATTGTGGTTAACATGGGGAGTGGTCTAGGGCAGTCTCTCTTCTTGAGGGTTACTCAAGAAGACTGGCCTGCCTCGTCGAACAACGATTTCTCATTGTGGTTAACATGAGGAATGGTCTGTTTGGGAGGTTGATACAGGACAGTCTTTTCCTCTTGTGGTTAACAGAGGAAATGGTCCAGACAGTCATTCCTTAGGGTTATACATTCTCTCCAAGGCGCACTTTGATTAGTGTAGGAGGAATGGCCCAGGGTGGGGAATGGTCCAAGCTCAACAATCAGGGACAGACATTCCTTAGGGTTATACATTCTCTCTAGGGCGCACTTTGATTAGTGTAGGAGGAATGGCCCAGGGTGGGGAACGGTCCAGGACAGTCATTCCTTAGGGTTTATACATTCTCTCCAAGGTGCACTTTGATTAGTGTAGGAGGAATGGCCCAGGGTGGGGAATGATCCAAACATTCCTTAGGGTTTATACATTCTATCCAGGGTGCACTTTGATTAGTGTAGGAAGAATGGCCCAGGGTGAGGAATGGTCCAGGCTCAGAAATCAGAAACAATCCTTCTTCCTTGGTTGAGAAGAATATGGCAGATAGCCCATTGTTGATGTTCTATACTGAGGGCAGATATTATTTCATATCTCACAGATGTGAGTGAAAGATTAGCCCAGATGATTTAGTTTATATCATAACATTGTTTCTATGTAGGTTGTTATCAGATGTTTGTTATGAAGATTATATGACAGTAGATGTAAAACTACTGTGGCGGATATGTTCCACTATTCATGAGGCAGATATTATTTCAGAACTCATAGATGTGAGTGAAAGATTGGCCCAGATGATTGTTATGGAGACTGCCTGTCTCCCGACAATAGAGATATACTACTGTGGTGGATTTGTTCCACTGTTTGTGACTATGTGTCACGGTTTGAGTAGTTGCGTACTACCTTGAATAGACACAGGTGTGTTCTATCAATTAATATTGTACCAGTTATCATAGGAGACTATCCAGTTGGATAATAATGACGGTGCTCGTGTTGCTACCAATTGAATGGTCTGTTGTGCTCGAGACCATACCTCCCTAGCTAGGAGGGAGTGTTAATATTATGGTAGCTTCGAGAGGTATGAACCTCCATTGTGACCTATGACGAGAATAGAATACTCTGGAAGGAAGCAAAGAAGTGAAGGAAACCCTAGACAAGTTATCGACTGGAGAATATATTTAATATGAATTTATTAATACCTAGAAGGAGAAGTCATCCCTAGTTACACTGCCCAGACTACTATAAATACAGGGCGCCAGTTCTCATTATTATCGTCTCAGCAGTTGCAGAGAGAACTGGATCTGCGCAGGTGCAGTTGCAGCTTGTGCGCAAGTTTCTGGGAAGGTGTGCGCTAGCCTCTGAGTGGGATTATCTGATCAGCTTGGGTTCTATTCTTGCTTGGTGCAGGATTCTCTTCTCTGTCAAGGTCAAGGTGCTCGGAGGGTGGCTTCGGCCTGTGGTTGGGTGATGAGGGTATCGTCAATGGTAAAACGAGCACAATCTTCTATATTCTAACATAGACATGGTTATCAAGCGCCTGCAAGTGATTGGGAATTTGGATCTTATAATCTTGCAGATTAGGAGACATTTCTCTGTGAATAATGAAAGGTTCAAGAGATATAAGAATGCAATGTGGGACAACATTGAGCTTTTCAAGTCTTTTGGCATTAGAGCAGTGCCTAGAGAACATAATCCCAAGGTTGATTCGTTGGTAGTAGCAGCATCCACTTTGGAGTTGTGTGAGGTCTTTGTCTCTGGGGATTGTGAGATGGAAGTTATCTTCAAGCCTCGGTTCTGGATAACCAAGAACATTGGCATGTTTTCCACAATGATACTCAGATTGTCAAGTTCCTGAACAATTTGTGAGTTCAAATATAACTAAATCAATTAGCAGGGTCAAGATTATGTTGGTGATTACGAAATGGAGGACCCTTCCAGGTAAAAAGATTCCTCAGGGGGTTATTCCATTGAAAAAAATGTTTAATAAGCATGATATGTACACGAAGCCACCAAGTGATGATCAACCCCAAGACGTCTCTAAGATAAATATTGGATCCAATGAGAGCCCAAGAATAATTAAAATTGGAAAGGGTATGTCTCCTGAAGAAAGGAAAAAGATTGAAAATCTTATCAAGGAACACAGAAACATATTTCCCTGATCCTACAATGATTTAAGGGTGTATAAAGGAGATATTATTCAACACACAATTTCACTGAAAGAGGGGGCAAAACCTTTCAGGCAAAAGTTAAGGAATATCAATCCCAAACTTGCCCCCCTTATTCATAAGGAGCTATAGAAGATGCTCGCGACTAAGATCATCGCAATCACTAGGCACTCCTCATGGGTGTCAAATATGGTGGTTGTGAGAAAGAAGAATGGGGAGATTAGACTGTGCATGGATTTTAGAAATTTTAACCAACTTTCTGTTAAAGACAATTACCCCTCCCCAATATGGAAAAACTGTTACAGAGAGTCAAAATGCTTTCTATGTTGGACAGTTTTTTCTGGATGTGATCAAGCGTTAGTTAAGAAAGAAGACCAGCATAAGACAGCTTTCATGACTCCATGGGGTACGTTCGAGTACTTCAGGATGCCTTTTGGATTACTTAATGTTGGATCCATTTTCCAAAGGGAAATGGATTTTGTGTTCAGACTTAATTGGAAAGTTGATAGAGATATATTGTGATTATCTTACAATGTTTTCTTAGGATAGTGCTTCTCATGTTGATCACCTGAGGTAAGTTTTCAAGAGGTGTCATCGGTATGGTATTTCATTGAATCGTAAGAAGTCATTTTTTTGGGTAGATCACGGGAAGTTGTTGGAACATATTATCTCAAAGGAAGGAATCCATGTTGACCCTACTAGAGTAGGTAGATTCCATAAAGAAGATCCCTCTCCCAGAGAATAGAAAGGCCATGCAATCTTTTTTTGGTAAAATAAACTTCATCAAGAGGTTTATCCCGAACTTCACTAAAATCGTAAAACCTTTATCCAATTTGCTGAAGAAAGATTGCCAATTCAAATGGGATGAGGAAAGAAGAAAATCTTTTAGGAAAATCAAGGAAGCAATCATGTCCTCCCCGATGTTAATAAGTCTTAATTACTGTAAGGACTTCATTCTATTTTCATTTGCTTCTGAGGATACTATCGTTGTAGTGCTCTTGCAAAACAATGATGATAATATGGAGCAACTCATAGCCTTTATGAGCAAGAAGCTTAGGGACTCTGAGCTTAAGTATTCCACTATGGAGAAACAAGCATATGCCTTAGTTCAGTCCCTTAAGCATTTCAGGACGTATACAGGCCATTCCAAGATTATAACCTATGTTCCTCACTCTGTAATGAAAGATATTCTAGTACAGCAAGATTGTTTAGGCACTAAGGCAAAATGGGTTTCTAAGATACAAGAATATGATGAAGGGACAAGGTTTAGTGATGATGTTAGCCGAAGGAAATGAGAAATACTTGGGCCTAAATTTCGTTGATATGGTTTTTGCAGTGATCGAGGAGCTAGAGAGAGACGAGTGGTACGCAGATATCATGTATTTCCTCAAGAATGTTTCATCTCTGGATCATATAGTTGGGCACAAAAGATGAGATCTTAGACTACATGCCATAAAGTATTATTTCATCCAAGATGGTCTTGGATCATCCAAAGATGTGTAAGCAAAGAAGAATCTGAAAAGCTCATGGAGGAGTTCCATTTGGGGTCATGTGGGGGTCACTTTGTTGCTCGTACCACAATGCACAAGATATTACGAGTGAGATATGATTGGCCCACATTGTTCTCAAATGTGCACACTTTCGTAGAAGTGTCCCAATCGTGTCAATTTTTCACTAGGAAGAAACATTTGATTGCCTTGCCTTTGCAATCGGTAGTGGTGGAGGTGCCTTTTCAACAATGGGGTTTCGATTTCATCAGGGAATTCAAAGATAACTCCAGCGATGGCCATAAATGGATTTTGACTGCAACTGATTATTTTATTAGATGGGTTGAGGCCATTCCCATGAAGCTACTAAAAAGGTTGTCATGGATTTTTTTGAAGAGAAAATTATCACGAGGTTTGGTGTATTGGCTAAGATTACTACCGCTAATGTTAAAGCTTGTGTTCCGACAAGCTTGTGTTAATTATGGAATTATTTATCCCATTCCTCTAATTATTACCCGCAGGGCAATGGATTAGTTGAGTCAAGTAATAAAAACCTTATGACAATCATCATGAAAGTAGTGGCTGACAACAAAAGAAACAAGGATGGTAAAATACAATATGCCTTGTGGGTAGAAAAAATCACCAAAAAGCAAGCCACCAATAAGAATCGTTTTCAACTATTATATAGGCTAGATGTAGAATTGCCTATCCACATGAAGATTCCTATGTACCAGTTGTTGTAGCACTTTACTTTTAACCAAAGCGTGCTTCAAGTACGAATCAATCAATTGAGAGCTTGAGGAAAATCGTAGGATGACCTTCGATCAATTGATTGAAAGTTGAGAGAAGACCAAGACAACCTTTGATAAGAGGGCATGCAAAAGACTATTTGAGATTGGAGAATTGGTCCTAATGTGGAATAAGCGAAAGGAAAAGCACAGAATGCACGTCAAGTTTGAGAGTTTATGGCTAGGTCCTTTCAAGATACAAGGAAAAGGAGTTAATTCTTTCCATCTCAATCATTTGAATGGTGACAACTTGCCCTTGCCTATAAATAGGCAAATTTTAAAGTTGTACTATCCAAGTGTTGATTAGCTTTTCTACACTATAAAAAAAAAAATTAAAAAAAAAATGATGATAACAATGAATAAGTTCCTTGGAGCAACAAATTAAATTTTGTTGCTTTTTGGTACTTATTAAATTCAGTTCATTTTCTATGTTGCAGTTATTTTTGGAGGCATTATTACCACATGGTACACACTCATATAATGCATTGCAGCCAAGAAAAAAAAAGGCGCACTTCATGGACCCCACCAAATGCAAGCAACCAATGTTTGTTAAACCTTAACCAAGGAAGGAGGGCACATCAATACTGGGGCCCACCAAATTTTTTCTTTGTACTGAAATTTATATAAAGGTGAGGAGTGCATTTCCCCTAGGCCCCACCACTCATGTAAAATGTAATGCTCCAACAAAAGAAAAGAAAAAGAGAAAGGGGGCACTCCTCTCTTATGGGTCCCACTGTAATGTACAACATTTAAAATAAAAGTGTGACAAAGAAAAAGGGAGGGCGCTCACCTACTTGAGCTCCGCAAAACAGGTTTCAAGTTATGTAAAGTCTTCGAACAAATAAGAATGGGGTGCACCTCATACTAAGCATGTTAAAGACAAGAAGGTAAGCCCAATTGCTATAGCACTTTACTTTTAACCAAAGCATGCTTCAAGTACGAATCAATCAATTGACAAAGCTTGAGGAAAGTCATAGGAGGGCCTTTGATCAATTGATTGAATGTCAAGAGAAAACCAAGGTAACCTTTGATAAGATGACACATGAAAGAATATTTGATATTGGAGACTAGGTCCTAATGTGGAATAAGCGAAAGGAAAAGTTCAGAATGCACAGCAAGTTTGAGAGTTTATGGCTAGATCCTTTCAAGATACACAGAAAAGTGGGAGTTAATTCTTTCCATCTCAGTTATTTGAATGGTGACAAGGTGTCCTTGCCTGTAAATGGGCAGATTTTAAAGTTGTATTACCCAAGTGGTGATTAGTTTTTCTACACTCTAAAAAAAATATGAATAAGGTCCTTGGAGCATTAGATTAAATTTTGTTGCTTTTTGGTACCCATGGTAATTTCAATTCATTTTCTATGTTGCAGTTATTTTTATGTTGCTTATCATATTTGGTTCATTTATCTATTGTTTTGATTTTTTTTAATGAGGGTCTCTTGGGTGATAGTATCACCCCGTGTTGGCTATTTAATTTTTTTTTGGTTGAGATGTGTGTAGGTGCAAATATTAACAAAGATCTCCTCGGATTCTCATGTCCTCTTCTAGAACACACATCCCCATGTTGGAGACAATGTTACCACATGGTACACACTCATATAATGCATTACAACCAAGAGGGAAAAAAAGGCGCACTTCACGGACCCCACCAAATACAAACAACCAATATTTTGTTAAACCAAGGAAGGAGGCCACGTCAATACTGGGGCCCACCAGCTTTTTTCTTTGAAATAAAATTTATCTAAGGGTGAGGAGGGCATTTCCCCTAGGACCCACCATATTCATGTAAAAGGTAATGCTCCAACAAAAGGGGGCGCTCCTCTCTTATGGGTCCCATTGTAATGTAAAACATTTAAAATCAAAGTATGACAAAGAAAAAGGGAGGGCACTCGCATACCTCGGTCTTGCAAAATAGGTTTCATGTTATGTAAAATCTTCGAACAAATAAGAAGGGGGTGCACCTCATACTAAGCATGTTAAAGACAAGGTGTACCCAGCTTCTAGAAGAAGCTAGCCCCCCGAGTTGTCTTGGGTTATAAAAGGCGACCCCTACTCATTTAAAGGTTGTCGAAGGAATAGTTATCAGTGCCAATTGTTTTATGTCTCCAACTGCTCTTGGATGGTCTTCTTGTGCGCCCTCAAGGTTGGGGTTGTGCTTCTTCTTCAAGTTAATTCTGGCTGGAACTTCTTCATCACTGTTTGTGGAGCTGAATGTTGTCTCATCTTATCATAATTTGGTCATTTGAGACAATTTCCATGATCTATTTCTCTCAATTGTTTTATGTTTCCAACTGTTCTTGGACGGTCTTCTTGTGCGCCCTCAAGTTTGGGGTTGTGCTTCTTCTTCAAGTTAATTCTGGCTGGAACTTCTTCATCACTGTTTGTGGAGCTGATTTTTCTGGGTAATGTTGTCTCATCTTATCAGAAATTGGTCATTTGAGACCATTTCCATGATCTATTTCTCTCAATGTATGGTGAAAACACATAAAATTGTTTCTTGATAAATGCCAGCCTCCATTGTTTTATGCCTGTATGTTTTAGCAAGATTATGTGGTGAGTTTTTCTTGGAATGTTTACAAGAATTGTAAGTTTTGGGTCATCTCCAGGTTGTATTTTTCAGTTGGAACACCCTCGCCTTTTATGCAGATCGCTCCCCTTTTCTGCACTCTAGACCCCATTCCCCAACCAGAAAAAGGCAATGATATACCCCTTGCCAGCCATAATTTCTTCCTAAAACTTTGGTACTGTAGCATATTTAAAAGCTTGCAGCTACCAAGGACAGCGCCCAATTTTCATCTCAAAGAAAAAATTGTGGGACGTCGGTATATCCTCTCTTGCATTTTTGTGGACCAAAACTGCTTGATATCCTAAAGCATAGAGGGAGTCTTTCCCATGGTTGCATACGGAAAATACCTTGTATAAAAACTTTGTTGTGACACAAACCTCAGTTCACCCGCTGTTTCTCTAAATACCCCTACCAAAATCTCTCAGATTTTTGTCACGACCTTACTTGATTTGATTGTATGCTGGTTAGTGGTTGTAGTGCAACTGTTTTATGTGTGGAGACGCTTACTCATCATGCTCTAAACGAAATTTAAAGCCTGGTGAAAGAATTCCATGCTTGCTGCCAGCACAGATTTTATTTCACGAAGTTGCATGCAAACTCTGCATGCAAAGTCCAAATGAACCCTCATTTTTGCATAGCAAGTACTTACTCAAACATTGTATGTTGGTCAAAAGGGGGAATTGACAGGCTTGTATCCTTGTTTGGAAGGGACCTCTTTATTACTCTGTTTGTTCAATTTCAGCTAGAACAGCTACAGTATGTGGGAGGAAATCTGAACTAGTTTGCATCTTCAGCAGTGTTTTATTTTCTTATCTTTCTTAAAGGGTAAATTAAATCTGAACTAGTTTGCCTCTTCAGCAGTGTTTTATTTTCTTATCTTTCTTAAAGGGTAAATTCTGTTGTATTCTTGAACATATATATGTATTCATAACACCATTTTCAGCCTTCTTTCAAGGTCAAAACCAGCTGTCAAGTCCACAATAAATTTTATTTTTTATGGACAAGAAATATATCTTGAATACAGTGTACAAACTTTGCACAACATCACACTGATATGCACAATATAACCACTAGTTTGTAATTATGTTGAATGTGTTCTGAATTCACATTAAATATGTGCCTAGCGTAACTCTTCCTGTGCATTCATTTGTGGTCTGAAATTGATTGATTTATGTCATCAAAGCTTGTAAGTAATCATGTGCTTAGAAATCCCCTTAGCTGGCCTAAATTTAAAAGGATAGTATAACAGTACTCGCTTGAAGAATGTATGGCACTTTGTATGGTGGATTTTCCCTGCTCAATTCTTACATGGTGTTTGACATCCTTATAAGAAAATTATAAGAAAATTTTCCATTAGCCATTGTCTAAACATTCTACAAAATGACTTTTTTCTGGTGATATTGTCCGGGGGATCTTTGCCTAAAATCTGGTGAAAAGTTGTTAGATCTGCAGATTTGAGTGATTATTTTTGTATAATCCGAGTGTCCCAGAAGTTTTTCAGCAAGCTGAATCCATTTCTGTATTTAGAAATGAATTTTAAACAACAAAAAATAATGATTTCGTACAGATTAGTCATTTCATATAACAGTTAGACAACGTCTTTTCCATTAGAACCATAACAAAGTCACCACACAAACAACATTAATACAAACAAAAAAATTGACATCCGCCCTTTATACAAATGCCCTTTGAGAGCCACAGTATGAAAAGATTCGCAGATAGGGAAGCCCCCCATTTAGGTGATTTACTTTCACCTGGGAAGAGCAGGGAGGGAAGAGCTTAGGTGACAGTGGCTCTTCCTCCGAGTTGCCCATGATTTGTCTAGTGTGTTGACCTTGCAAACTTGATTGGACAAACTAAGTGGTAACAGGCATAATCTATATCAAATCATTCGTGTTCATAGCACAACACATACACATGTATCTCAATATTTATTCAACATTAACTATCAAGATCCATACATTAATCATAACATTCATCCAATATTACTTATTTTTGATGCATGTTTTAGTCAAAAATTCATTTAATAATACATCAAATCTCATCTTTCAGTTTATACTGTTATTCATGATTCATACTATCTATTCAACACTATAATTTAATCCTAGATAACCAATTTTCTCATTAATCATCGTGGAAACACCATTTACAAGTAATTCTCATTAATCGTCGTGTAAACACCATTTACAAGTAATCAACTATATAGAACTTGAATTACGAACCAATATTATCAAAGTAAATCCAATTTTCTCATGAATCATCGTGTAAATACACTATTTACAAGTAATCCACTATATAGGACTTGGATTACAAACAAATATTATTAAAGTAAATTGCAATTGTTTTCACATAATCAATCTAAGTGATCAATTAGTTGCATATCGATACCCAAACCATCATAGTTTATATATCATAAAAGTTTAAAAAGTGATAGGTTATCCAAGACATATGGCAAAACAATATGTTTGAGTATACATACTAATCTAGGAAAAACAACAATTATTACACCAGAGACTTTATATTTTTGCAATATATATCCCGATAAAACACCCGATCACTTCCCCTTATTCCAAGAATCCCCTTATTCCAAGAATGGTGTCTAGGGTAAACTTAAGGGTCAAAGCCATATCAACATGTCTCTTCCATTGATTGATAGAGTGCTGCTCTCCTAATGAGTTCATTTAGAACTATACCTCTATTCTAAACCAAAATGATACAATAATTTCGAGAAATCCTTGTTTGCTTGTTATTTCTATTGACTTCGTTTATAACATGAAATAGTCTAAACAATGAGCTCCTAGTCAGTGATCTTATTTTTTGACCATGATATTGAGTTGTTAAAAAATACATCCAAAGTATAAAAACATGAACTTGCTTCCCTAATCTAAGAGTTTTTACATTTATGTGAGGTTGATCAATAGGTAGAGGAACCTAACAATCTATAAACTCAATTTTGTAAAATCTATAAACTCAATATGCAAAAGTTGTCAAAAATAACAGAGATGTGGCACATCTAAAATAATCTCACAAGTGAACGCAACCTGATTTGTAAGGAGGTACCCTTCTCCAAAAGTTAGAAGGCAATTTTGTCAAGTTACTTGAAAGAAGTTATGTCGTGCCCCTACAAATTCTCCACCTATCTACATGTATCAAACTTTTCCTGTATATTTATGAGTTCTCTACTAAGAGAGATGAGTTATAATGAATGTAAAGGAGGACCTTAGTTCATATCTTATGAGTGGACTTTGCTCCCACAAAATCTACTCCATACCCTTGAAAATCACATTTTCAAGCCAAATATCTTGATAATAATCCCTGAATTATAAAATATCTTGCAAATTACATCTTTAGGTCAAATATCCTTGAATTATAAAGTATCCATAAATCTAAGTAATAGAAATCATGTGGAAGTACTCTCGCATCTATAAATATACCAAATTTGACACAATGTATCCCAATACGACAAATATATTACAACATTGCAACTAGTCATCAATTTATCAATTCTATAAACAACTTTGTCACCTTCCGGTCTTCCTTTGTTTTCAAAGTTCTCATAAATTGAACTAATTTAGTTTTTACTTCTTCAAACAAATAAGGCTTGAATGATAGTAATAATGACATATAACATTTACGAAGTGCCAGGATTTTCAAAGATATAAGCAAGAAACATGTTTTTGTTCTATAATCCCTAATGAATTTATAAATTGAACACTTTCTAGCGAGATTTGTGGTTTCTTATGTAACAAAACACATCCCTCACAGGCCCCGTGTTTGTATCCTATGTGTTGAACACATGACACGTTATGACACATGTCCTAAAGCAGGACATGCCAAACACGTCTCAGACAAGTGCCCTAAATGTGTCTCCATGTGTCGAACACCAAGGCAACATTACTTGATAAGGTGAAGGGCTTCATAGAGTTTTCCACTAGCATTGGGAGATTTGGAGGCTATGAAGTGATCAGAGACCATGGGGTTAAGAAGCCCTATGCTTGGTGGGAAACTCATGGGGCAGTGTGCCCTATTCTACAGTGATTAGCCTCTAGTTGCAAGAGGAAATGGAGCACATACAGGAATCTGTACAACTTGAAGAAAAGTAGGCTTGAGCAATCCAAAGAAGAGAAAACAATGTATGTACACTCCTATATTATTTACAAGCAAAGGGAGGATTGGTTGAAGGGAAAGACTAATGCGGGATGTGCTACCTGATGATATGGGTTTGCCAACTTGGATCTTGATGAACCAATGCTGGAGTCGATCACTTTTGATGATGGTGATCCTCTTGTGGAGTCATCGTCCACACCAACAAATGCAGAATTTGGATTGGATATAGAAGAGGAGGAAGAGGAGAGAGAAGAGAGCAATGGCAATGGAGGTGATTTTGATGATTTTCACATGGAGGACTACTTGAGTGCAACAAACTATGAGATTCTTCCATCTACAATTCTAATATCTACCATATTTTGAATTTGCCATTGGCATTGACACCTATAGCATCAATGACTCGGTGTCTATGTCATACATTTTGGTTTTGATGACATCAAGTGACTTAATGAGAAAATTGCAGTCTATAGTCCTAACTTCTAAACTACTATTTTATGACTTGTATTGAATATTCTAGTTTCTTATGTGTTTGATCATCATTGATGTAGTAAGTTGTAACTAATTTCTAATTTCTAAAACAATGGATCTTTATATCTATATCCCATTTTTGTATTTGTAATTCTTTTAGTATATATAATTATATATATCCCTGTGTGTGTGTCGCACGTCAAATACTCGTATCCACATGTCCTCCGTGTGTGTATTTGTGTCCCATGTCGAATAATCATATCCACATGTCATCTGTGTGCCGTATCTCCATGTCATGTGACTTAGGTGGTGTATTTACTAGAGAAATTCCAAAAGTCGTAGGACAAAGCTCTTCCCTCTCTTCTATTGAATCAATCAGCTTCAAGCACTCTAGTTCTGCTAAATGAAGCAAAACAAGATACAGGGCATAATGAAGGCCCTCAACTTAGTCAGTCCAACATTGAGGTTTCGTGATACGAATCAATAACTAACCTAAAATGGGTTAGTTGAGGATATTCTTGCAAACTTTTGGTATTCTGATATTTTGCTTTCACTGAATTGATATAAAGAAGGAAAGTTGGTAGAACTTGAAGCAATAGAGCACATTAAATCAGAGAGGAAGATGAAAACACATGCCAGTTCATAAATTTTAAAAGCTCTAGGTGCTTAATGCTATGTCTTTGAACCTATTCGAAAAGGTGATATTTCTGTTATCTGTCAAAAAGTGAAACGAAACAAATAAGCAATTCTATAAGAAGCTAGTTAAAATGTATCAATGAACTAAATCTATTTTAATAAAATATGGCTGAACTTAATTTATTTAAATGATATGGTACTTGTAGGAACAATAGCATTCTTTGCATAAAACCAATGACTTTGATTTTCACATCGTTGCATGAGAGAAGCAAAGCATGCCTTAGACAAGGAATGTGTGCTAAAAACGGCATATTTAGATAAAACCAAATAGGAGAAATCTAAAATAGATTATCTAAGCATAATACTTTCAAGCACACAGACCTATTATCTACTGCCTAAGATTATTTAAGAATAATAATTTCAAGCATACAGACCAACTATCTACTGCCTAGAATACAAGCTAAATCTGAGTGAACTCACTCTGGGTTCTCAAACAATTTGCTGAGACATGAAAACTGAGTCACATATTTTATCCATGAGCTCAAGCAAGGTGTTATGCTTGGCCACAACACTCAATCGTTTGATGAGCTCTACTAAGACAAGCATGTTATTGCGACCCTACAGATTGTTCATGCAGTTTAACAACACTTGTTGTCTTAACCTTGCAGATTATTTCAATCTATCAACTCTCATTTGGGGGGGCAGGGAGTGTTAAAAAATAACTCAGACAAACACTTGGTCACAAATCAAATTTCAACCTCCAATAAAGACTTCATTAAACTACTGTATTTTATGAGCAGAAACACAGAATGACTAAGATCTGGAAAATATAGCAGCAGAAATATAAATGAACAGCAGACGCATTCACCGCATTCAATGCTGTACCGGTCTTGGGATGTGTGCCCTCTCTTCCTCTTGGAAAGTGTGCCCCTTCTCTTGCTGTCCTTTCTCTTCAGCTCAATCTCTCTTGGTCTCGGAATGGGTGCCTCTTTGTCTCCCTCAAGCTCTCAAAGAAAAGGGCGCCCAACTCTCCTCAATGGCTGCCTTTATGCCCTCATTAATGAGTAACTTCCCTAACCCTTGGTCTTCCAAATAGATAGACGATCAAGATTAGATCTTGCCCTCTTGAGATCAACGGTCGTGACTTAATCGTCCGTTGAGTTCACTTAAATCACTTAAGTGACCCAAAATTCATAGTCACTTTTATCCATTAAATATTAAAAGGCTCAACTTGACTTTATAAAATCACTTTAAAAAGTCACTTTATAAATACACTTTATAAAGTTCCTTAAGTGAGACATTTGCTCGGACTCCTGCCTAGGCACAATAAATGCAAAAGTACCTCCGAGCTACCAAAATCTAACAGGGAGACGAACACTTAGCCATAATGGTTTCCAAAATGTCACTGAATATACTAGCTAGCCGGGTTCCACTCCTACAATGCAAGAATCTTCCAACAAGAGTACTCTGGAATCCTCAGATTATCAGAACTGAATCTATTTCTGTGTGAATTCCAGCATATA
>CBVK0103516767.1:0-13368 GCA_900067695.1 Picea abies
TTACAGAAATTGGGCAGTGGACTACAAAAAATACTCAAATCCTTTGATATAAAAGACAATTAAACAGCAATATCTCTAGATTTCAAAAACCAGGCTCATATTTTATGAACTTGAAATGTTATCTGCACTAGCAAAATAGAAGGATAGCAATTCTAGAAAGCAGAATCTGCTTGTAAAATATGTTCTATGGTCTTCCTGCCAGATAGGTGGCAACCAATGTCAGACCTTTATTTAACAAGATAAACAATGAAAGATCGGTAAACCAGACAAAATTTTGTAGATGAATACTGATGAGAATGCCTCAGACATCAACACTCAATGTTATGTCAGGTGCTTCAAAATTAGGAATATTTTCTAGCATAGAAAATTGATAGTAGGTTTTGATATATTCCTGTTGTTTAACTGACATTATAGTAAGAGTCAACTATGGCATCTGCAAGATACTCGCATTTGGATAGAGACAGCCCAGCCAAGGAGATACGCCCATCCTTTGTCATGTAGATATGCCACTTATTTGACATATTCTCACTCTGTTCAGATTGAAAACATGTATTAGGGTAATGAACAACAAAATTAGGAGTAATATAAAAATCAGAATTCTGAATTGGGACAAAGTTATATAAAATTAGTTTACCTGAGCTTTGTTAAGGCCCGTGAAGGAAAACATGCCAATCTGTCTGAGAACAAAGGACCAATCTTTCCCAGTCTTATCCTTTGCAGAAAGATTATCATAGAGTCGCTGCCTCACACCCTTGATTCTTCCGGACATAAGTTCCATTTCTGACTTCCATTCATCAAACAGAGTAGGATTACCAACAACATTTGCCACAATTTGAGCCCCGTGAACTGGAGGATTTGAGTACATTGGTCTAGCAAGCCTTTTAAGTTGGCTCTTCACCCTGGCAAAAGTGCACATGCAGGTAAATTTCGCACTCCATTAAAATAATGCTGCATCCACTGAAAAAAATAAAAATCACCAGTTTATTAGTGGTACCTAATTGCTGCATCTGATGATGAGCACACAACATTAATAGCTCCTATCCTTTCTGCATAGAGACCCAAGTTCTTGCTGTAGGACTGAGCAACAAAAACTTCCATTCCACGAGCTACAAACAGCCTCACAGATGATGCATCCTCATCAAGACTGCCACTTGCAAATCCCTGCAAATTAAGGTAAAATCTCAAATTTAAATTATGAAAAGAGTGTTCCTTTCAGACCAATTGTTCAGTTCATTACTATATGAAATATTACTAGACATGTATCTAAGTAGGCAAAGAACACATACAGAGCATCACAATAGTATTCAAGTTATCTTTTTTCACAATAGCAGATATATTTAATATAAGAAAAAGCTGCAGCTGAACCAAACAGATTTGTAATAAAAAATGAGAAGGGGTAGACATAGCCAATGTCCAAAAAGCAATACTGCAGTCCCTCGAACCATAAGGTTGGTCTTCCCTGTTTCAGCCTCTAGTGGCTTGACAGGTGTACTGCCTTACATATTGTTTAAGTAAAAAGACTACACAAAAAAACATATATAAACTGGAAAACAAAATTACTAGTTTCCATGCCCATTACATACATCTGCTTGCTTGTCCTCTTTTCGCTCACTTCTAACAGCCTCTGAGCACCTCTCTTCCTTGATTGCAGCAAAAGGTTGATCTCACCTGTGCTTTCATCCAGTTCCAGATTTTGAGCGCACTGAGTACCCCTATGATCCTCCAAGACCAAAGATATAGGCCACAGTGGGAGGGTTCCACAGATGGGCTTGAATCTTCAAGAGGGAAAGATGAAACAATTTCTGGAGATAAATCGAAATGGTCCACAATTCTTCCAACCATCTGCTGTAGAGATCAGGGCTGTCCATTGAACTCCTAATAATTCCCACACCGAATCCCCATGAACACATCAACTTTCTGACAATCCCAAATTGCCAACATGTGCCTTGCTGTGTCCATTGCACAAGAGTCCCTAGCATATTTTTTCTTCTAAACTTGCTTCTAAAACTCTTCCTTCCATTTATCCCAATGAATGGTGGAATTCGTCACACTAAAATGCACCTCCGCTATTTCCTTTGCAGAACACTTCACTCCTCTTTTCACCTCGCTAAGCTCACAGAAAACACAGCACACGCACTCCTGCAGTAGCGGTGAGCCATTGCCACCACCCAAGCAGTCTAAACAAACAGCAAACCACCACTCTGTCCATCAGTCACGCTGGAGGCTGAAGTCTAAAGCAGAGACAAATAACTCAAACAAAATCCCAATTCCCAACGGAACAAGCCTAGGCACCCATCACTTGCACTTGGAAAGGGGGGCGAACCCCAGAGCAGGGGCAAATAATGCAGTCCTCATCCCTCTTCCTAGCCAAATAAACCCACAAGTGGCGCTAGACTCCTCCATCGTACTCTTCATAAATGCCCCCACCAGAGATTGAGGAAGGAGCACAAGGGGTGATGTTTGTGTATTAACTTGCTATCCCATCAGCATTGCATGATTTGACAAGTGTTTAAATAAGGAGGGCTCACCCTAAGGTTCGAATGCATCACTGGGGAAGTTGGATAGTGGACCCCCATCTAATTCACACACCCACTGCAACCTAGTCCCCTTGTTAGCCTGCTTGTGTCAAAAAGCTCAATTTTTTTGACGTTTTGCACCTCTAATATAACTCTTTGCACTAGCCTAGATAGATTGAAGTTCTTTGGGAGGAATTTGTGGTGAATGGACCTTAGAATTATTGCAGTGTCCTAGACCACTGTAATTATATGGACCTTGTTACCATCCTAATGCACACCTACAAGCGTGGAGAAGTCTCCAACCCACTTGGTGTGTCCGTGGAGGCACAAACCTAAGTCTAGACCCATTGTCACCTCGATCTAGACCCCTTCCATCTAGGCTCACTCCTAGGGAAGCCAAGGGGGGTAGACCCTATTAAACTATGTGAAGTTTTATTAAAGTTCTAGGAGTTAATTGATTTATTGATTAGGGAGACCCATCCCAATGACAAGCAATCGTGCAGATACAATATTTCAATGACAAGCAAACCTTTTACTTAACAAAACAAGAATTAGACCAATGCCTAAAGATTATCCAATCCCAATTATTCCAATATACACAAACAAATATATATATACAAAGCAAGATACTTCTACAAAAATGAAACAAATCTATGAGATATATATACAATGAATTGAAAGACAACTTTATACTTTGAAGAATTATGTTCAAATGAATAAAGAGTACTTGAAATGAAAGATACTTTGAAAATAGTTATTCACATGAAATAAAATTACTTGAAAGTGAAATTGCTTGAAAAGTAAATTGCTTGAAAGTAAAGAAATCACAAAACTTGAAATGTAGAAAATGTGAGTTGAAAGTGTTGCAATGTGTGTAGGTTACTTTTAATAGATTTTTAGGTCTCTCTTTGAATTAGGGGAAATTAGATGTGAAAGTTGCAAGCCTAAGCTATGTTACTACCCCAAATCCTTATCCCTTCAACCAAGAGGAAGTGTTGGGTGTCCAACAAGGGAACAACAAGGTTCCCCTCTAGCTTTGCAAGTCAAATCCAAGATGCTTGGGCGTTCAACAAGGAGGACACATAGTGCCATGAAACCGTCCCCGGCTTCAACCCTTTCTAGCCTCCCAAGTCACCCCTTTTTAATGGCTTTAGCAATAATAGAATTAGGTGTCTACTAGGCACACAGCCCTTTGCCCTTTCTTGTTACCCAAGATCCACAAAGTGGCAAGGGAGGGAATACCGAGCAAAAGGCGGGGCACGAGTTTGATTACTTTTCCAAAAAGGAAATTCTAACTAGTCATCACGATATTGCAAGGGTGGCTAAGCAACTCACGTGCAAGGTGTGGGCACAAATGAATAATTAAAATGATTTGAAATAAATTAAATGAACAATCTAGCCACACAACTGTCTTAAGGACAAAGGTGGGCAAAAAATAAAATGAATTTGCGAACCTCACAACTATGGCACAATGTGGAGGACAAGTCTATCGATTTTGTGCCAAGGTGGGTAAATAACTTGGAAATAAAATCTAGCAAGCTAACGCTAGCCACTCAATTTTCTCTTTGTGGGAGAAGTGGGGCAAACAAATTAAGCAAAACAGAAAATTAAATTCCTAACTAGCCAACATGATTTTGCAAGGGTGGCAAAGCCACTCACATGCAAGGTGTGGGCATAAACAAAGCGTGAAAATAATTTACAATTTACAACTTATGAAAATGATAAAAGAATACAAGCCCAAGAGACTCTCTTGGGTTGTTTACAATGATTTGTAAAGTAAGAAGAGGGAGAGGGAGAGGGTTTTGCACCAAGGCCTTTGGATGCTTCCTTGAACTCCTTATGGCTAAAATTGGGCAACACCTCCCTTTGGACTGGCGAAACCCTGCAAAAAACAGCAAGTACAGTGTGCTGGAAATTGCTAGAAATCACTTCAAATGTGTTAGTAGTTGTTAGTATCTAAAACAAAAACATTTATACTAAAGATTTAGAAGAGAAATAAGTGCAAAAATTATGTAAAAGAATGCTGAAATAATATCAGAAATATTAGTGAAGAGAAATGAAGCTATTGGAGTCCTCCTTTCCAAGCTTTGGTAACCTGCAAAGTTGTAAATACTTTCTACACAATGAGGTAAGAAAGTGAGACATTTAAAATAGTCTACAAACTACTTTGCAATCTTAAAGAAAAACAACTCACATAGATCTACAACAAAACTACTATAGATCTATCCCCAGCAAAATACTTTGCTTGGGGTTTTTCAAGTAAAACAATGTGTGCAAAATAACTACAAACTACAAAAATATTACCTCACAAGAACACCAAGAGTACTCCAATAGGACACTAATAGAACACCACAAGGACATCAAGAGTTCCTCCAAAGCTTCACTTCTATTATTGAAAAGAGTGGCTGCAATATGACAACAATATTACGAGAGAAAATGGTGGAAGAGCAAGAGAGAGTGAGGAAAAAATTGAGCGGCATGAAGTTGCTATGAAATTAAATGAAGAAAGGGGGAGAGGAGCCTTTCTTTTAAGGGAGAGAATCAAGAGAGAGACCCCTTGCATGCTCTCCAAGTGGCACTCATACAAGAGGGGGCGCACTTTAGGAAAGGAAACATAAGCTTGAGGGGGTGGGACCCCCTTTCCTCTTGCTAAAACCTATCACCAAGCTCCAAGGGTGGCGTCCGAGGTGTGGGGCCCTCCCAACCTTTGAATTGTACCTTTTTCAACATCCACATGAAAAGGGGGGGCACCCCTCTTGCTAGGGAAACTTAACATATTAACAAAATTTGTCTTAGGGGGGTCCTTTCTCACCCTAGAACCTTTTCATAACTTAGGAATGACTTTAAGAATCAATTTCCCCTCTTTTTCCATGACTTTAGTCATTTTTACAAAATTTGGACATTTTACATGAGCCAATTATTTGCTAGTTTTTCACAGACTTTGACTCCTCATGGACATTGACCTAGCAAAATTTGTCCAATTGAGTTGAAACTTGGTTCAAGGGTCTAGGGGGTCAAAATCCATTTGATTTGAGCACTCGTAACCCTATACAAAATCCCCAAGGACCAATTTTTTACATTTTACATAAAAAATAATTAAAAATTCTCAGTTTGCGGAAATTTTAATTATTAAAAAATCCTATCAAAACTTAACGGAATTCCGCAAGAGTCTAGGAGATGTCTAAGCCATAGGTCTTCAAACTTGTACCACAAGGTACATATCTTCATGGTACATGACGTTGACACTTTAGTCGAAATAGGTGGTCAACAGACCACTTTGTCTTTTAACATTAAGAGGCCTTTGTAAAATGCCAAAGATTCCACCTCATTATTAGTTGAGATTCTTAATCCCCATCCAAATTCAAGGTCAAAGATCCCCCCTCTAACACCTGCCACCCCTAATAGTAATCAAACTATTACACCTAAGGTTAGATGGGTGTTTTCCACCCGTCTCTGGAGAATAAGGTGAAGAAACTTTATTTTTTTAGCAAAGAGACATATGACAAGCAAGCCAACATACTAATAACAACCATATGGGAAACAAGCCAAAAGAAAAAGAACAAGAACAATATAATACTAACATTTCAAAGGAATCTTTCATTAAAAATTGACTTCCGATAAAAGAGTACAAAAAATAAACCACTCAAATTCCAAATGAATTTTTCATAAAAAATGAATTTAAATAAAGAATCAATAACAATAAAAAAATGCCCAGGAGGGTTGACATTGATGACACACTTAGGGTGGCAGCTGACAAAAAAGGTAGTATTGTTGAGAAATGTAGCTCAAGCAAGGAGTTCTTGCACAAGTTCAATGTGAACATGCAGGAAATGGTTCCAGACATTTCACAAGTGACCACCTTGGAATATAAAAATAAAAGTGAAAGTCTAATGTTTTGAATTTAAACTTAGTCTTACAAATCTAAATGAAATGTTCTAGAAGTTCTAGAACAATGGTGACTTAGATTAGGATTTAATATTAACCATACATCTCAAGATTGAGATAGGTAGCAGCTAGGATTGAGGACATTAGTTGTTTCTCTCAAAGCATAAAAAGGACAAGACGGGAGAGGTTGATCACACATGGGAAAAGAGCAAGAGCGTTGGAGGAGGGCAAAGTGCATTCAAGGAGAAGAAGGGCAAATCGCTAAAGAGATCAATAAGACTAGCAGGCGTACAGGCCATACCATTGTTGTAGGTGACTTTTCTTCATGCACGGGCCTTACACCTTCAAAACACGTTGTACGTTATCTTCTGTGGGTTGTTGGAGTGTGGTTCAGTGTTGAGAATAGAGAGAGAGCAGTTTGTTGTCCAGGAAAGGCAAAAACAGAGTAGGATGTACTGCAATAGTTGTATTAGAGATCTAGGAAAGGTGGAAACAGAGCAAGTTGTACTGTTGTAGCTGTACCATTTCCTACATAGCTTGTACACTTTAGATCTAGGAGATTTTTATGACCATACAGCTGCTGGTTCAAGAAGGTTGTAGAGGTCATATTGTAAGCTTTGATCAAAGGAATGAAACATTGATTAGAAGAAGAAATCCATGTGTATGTGTTTTATTCCTCCCGCTATTCATTTTTCCAGCTATTGTGCGATTTATGCAATGTTAAAAATTTAATTTTTTGTTGTTAAATAAATTATGTTTTTAAGTTATTTAAAGAGAGAACATTAGGATGGCAGCCCTAGGATTGAAAACGTTAAGTGGAATTAGAGTTATTTCTCTGATTGAGGTCCTGAAGGGTTTGCAGTAGTAAATCAACTGTAGGAAAGAAGGACAAGCAATTAGAAGTTTCCAATATTTTTTTAAATGACTAATTTTCAAAACTAGGAGTTTGTGCATTAGATCTCAGAGATGGCCTTAGCTAGCCTCCAATTAGAGGATAGACTAGATGGCACCTCAAATTTCTCATCAAGGAAAATGAGGGTTACACTCTTATTAGAAGAGAATGATCTCTGGGATATTGTGAAGGATGTTGTGCCTTTGCTTACAAATGCACAACAGTTGGCAGCTCACAAGAAGAAGAAAGTGAAAACCAAGCAGATGATCATGGATGCCATAAAGGGACATTTGATTCCTCATATATTCGAGAAGAAAACTACAAAGGAGATGTTCGATGCCCTGGTTAGCCTCTACCAAAGTGAGAACAAAAACAGAAAGATGATATTGTGAAACAAACTCAAATTCATAGAGATGACCAAATCAGATTCAGTCACTAGTTGCCTTATGAAGGTCACGAATTCATGATCAACTTGCAGTTGTTGGGGAGAAGGTCACCAATGCGGAGCTAGTGAACATGGCACTGAATGGATTTCTAGCTTCACGGGAACCATTTGTCAAAGGTATTTGTGCTCATGAGAACCTTCGTAACTTTGAAAGACTGTGGGATTGACTTTATCCAGGAGGAGACTCCATTGGAGTCAAAGGCCAACAAGAAGGGTGGTGAGGAGAACCTAGCTCTATTTGGTTAAACAAATAAGGGCAAAGGTAAAGGACCCAGCAAGGGTAAGGGAAAAAGTAAGGACTCAAGCCCACATTCAAGAAAGAATGACTTGAGTAAAATCAAGTTCTTCACTTGTCATAAGCACAGTCATTATGCATCACAATGTCCAAATAAGAAGGGAAAAGGGAAGCAACAGCAGCAGAAGCAGTTGGCAACGTCTACAGAAACTCGAATGAACGAGTTTTCTACCAAGTTCAAGAAGGATTTCTTAATGGTATCTTGTCTTTCTACCAACACGATTCGTAGGAATGCATGGTATGTGGACAGTGGGGCATCTTGTCATATGACATCACCCCATCACTTATTTTCTAGTCTAACAAAGGACTCAGGAGTACAGGTTAAGCTTCGTGATGATGCCAAGTACCCAGTAGCAAGCGTTGGTACTATTCCCTTCCAGCTCGAGTCAGGTAACTCTTTAGATTTTGACAATGTTTTGTATGTTTTAGACCTTAGGAAGTTGAAAGAACTTGCTTTCCATTTCAGTTATGGAGGATAAGGGCTATGTTTTTGAGTTCAAGAACCAACAAGTCCTCATCAAATCTAGCCCATATACAACTCGAGTAATAGGGTTAGAGAAGGTAATCTTTACATTTTGCAAGGTGAACCTATTCGAGCACTAGTTCATAACAATAACAATTTGTGCGGGTTGTGGCACAAGAGAATGGGGCACCTACATCATAGAGCATTTCCTATTTTGAGCGAGATAGTCATAGGTCTTCCAAAGTTCAGTTTTGAGCAGGCAAGAGTATGCAGAGGGTGCACACTTGGCAAGCATGCCAACGCTGCTTTCCCAAGCAACAAGCATAGGTCTAAGGAGATTCTAGACCTAGTGCATTTGAATATTTATGGACAATGCCATTGGCACCAATTTCAGGAAGAATGTACTATGTTTCCTTCATTCATGACTTCTCTCACAAAACTTGGATCTACTTCCTACAGATCAATTCAAGAGTTTAAAGCTCTAATTGAAAACCAAACAGGGAAAAAGATCAAAGTCTCGAGATCGAACAAAGGGGGTGAGTATACCTCCAAGGAGTTCGAGGGTTTCTAGGAGGCAAGAATCAAGAGGGAACTGAATGTTCAATACCCACAACAAAATGGGGTGGTAGAGCAGAAGAATCGATCCATCATCGGAGTTGCTAAGGCCATGATTCATGACCAGGACCTATCGATATTTCTTTAGGCAGAGGCATGCAACACAACAATCTTGGAGGACAAGACACCAGGATCTTAGTGGACAAGACACCAGAGGAGGCATTCACTGATGTGAAGCCAGAGATCAGTGATTTCCACATCTTTGGTTGTCCAATTTACATCCATGTATCGATAGAAAAGTGGACTAAGTTGGAGCACTCAAAAAGGAAGGGTTTATTTGTAGGTTACAATGAGACACCAAAGGCCTGCAGGGTCTATATTCCAGAGCAGAGAAAAACAGTTGTGAGCAAGGATGTAAAGTTTGAGGAAGCCTTTGCATCTAGGAAGTCCCATGAGCCTGTTACAAGTATAGAAGATGAGGAACAAGAAGCTCTGAAGGTTGAGCCAGGGTCACCATTGACTTCTAAAGCAGTACAGCAACCTTCAAGTGAAGAGGAGACAGTGGCCCCTTCCACTTCTGTCAGGAGATCTCAATGGTTCACTCAGACATTGAGGAACTATCAAGAGTATGTTGAGGCTCCTGAGAGCACATTTATAAAGAAAAGACCTTCAAAGAAGTTTGCAGACTACATGGCATTGATGAGCAACATCATATATTTTGAACCTTCGAGCTTTCAGGAGGCAACAGACCAGCAAGTATGGCGGGATGCCATGGTAGAGGAGTACACCTCCATCATGAAGAATGATGTTTGGGACATAGTGTCAAGACTGGAGGGGACGTCAGTAGTGAGTTCCAAGTGGCTCAACAAGATCAAGCATGCAACAAAGGCAAACATTGAGGAGTTCAAGGCGAGGTTCGTGGCAAAAGGGTTCTCCCAAAAAGAGGGAGTGGACTATGAGGAGACATTTGCTCCAATCACCATGTACACTTCCATTAGAATAGTTATGTCCTTAGTTTCATTTATGGGATGGAGGACATGTCAAATGGATGTAAAGACATCTTTCCTTAATGGATCATTGAGGAAGAAGTGCACATAAAGCAATGTCAAGGCTTAGGTAAATGGGAAGAGTCCCATGATTGCAGGCTTAAGAAAGACTTGTATGGACTCAAGCATGCACTGAGAGCATGGTATTCCAGGATAGATGGATACTTCCAAAATATGGGCTTCACCAAAAGAGAAACAGATCCTAACTTATATTATATATTTGTTGGGACTAATCTTCTCATTTTGGTGTTGTATGTAGATGACTTGTTTCCTACAAGTGCAGAGAAGCTCATTGTAAGGTGTAAAGTAGACATGGTTGTTAATTGAATTTGAGATGAAAGACATCAACATGACGCATTACTTCTTGGGTTTAGAAGTTTGGCAAAAACCAGGGGAGATTTTCCTTGGATTCTGAAGAGGTTTTAGATGGAGGACTGCAAACCTATGGCCACACCCATGATCCTGCTCTCAGTACTCCATGTCTAGGACTTGTGGGCCTCGAGACATGATCTCCTAGTTATCCCTAAAAAACGGGGATAACAGGACCATTGAGGAAGAAATGTACATAGAGCAGCCTCGGAGCTTTGAGGTAAATGGGAAGGAGTCCCATGTTTGCAAGCTTAAGAAAGCCTTGTATGGACTCAAACAGGCACCAAGAGCATGGTATTCCAAGATAGATGTATATCTGCAAAGTATGGGCTTCACCAAAAGCGAAGCAAATCCTAAATTATACTATATATTTGTTGGGACTGATCTTCTCATTTTGGTGCTATATGTAGATGACTTAATCCTTATAATTGCAGAGAAGCTCATTGGAATGTGCAATGTAGGCATGGAAGTTGAGTTCGACATGAAGGACATCGGCATGATGCATTACTTGTTGGGTTTGGAGGTTTGGCAAAGTCCAAGGGAGATTTTCCTTGGGCAAGGTAAGTATGCAATTGAGATCCTGAAGAGGTTTTAGATGGAGGACTGCAAACCTATGGCCACACCCATGATCACTAATTTGAAGAAGGTGACAACGTCAAATTCAGAGTTGGTAGATCCCACATTGTACAAGCAAATGATAGGTTCCTTGATGTATTTGGTCAAGACTAGACTAGATATATGTTTTGCAGTGAACACCTTGAGTCAATTCATGGTGGGGTCGAGGCAGGAGCATTGAGTAGCAGCAAAACATGTGCTCATAGATTTGAGGGGCACAGTGGAGTATAGTCTAAGATATCTTGGAGATGGTGATGAGTATTCGGACTCATATTGGGCAAGCAATGCAACAAACGGGAAGAGCACCTCAGGGTGTTGCTTTAGCTTGGGATCAACAATGATATCTTGGTTCAGTGGAAGTAAACTTTTGTGGCACTTAGCACAGAAGTAAAATACATGGCAACCATTGCTACTAGTTGTGAGGCCATCTGGCTTCACAAGTTACTTGTTGCATTGTTTGATCGAGAGTTGGAACCCACAATCATTTACTATGATAATCAGAGTTGTATGAAACTCTTTGAGAATCCAATGTTTCATGACAGGTCCAAACACTGAGGTTAGATATCACTTCATAAAAGACAAGATTCAAAAGGAAGCAATGAAACTCCAGTATAATGCCACAGATTAGCAGGTAGTTGATATTCTAACCAAGACCTTAGCAAAAGGGAAGATTGAGGCATTTAGAGACAGACTTGGGTTGGTGCAGAATTCCTTTCTTGCTAAGAGGAAGTGTTGAGAAATGTAGCTCAAGCAAGAACTTCTTGCACAAGTTCAATGTGAACGTGAAGGAGGTGGTTCAAGACATTTCATTGATGACCACCTTGGAAAGTAATTCCTTCTTGTAGTTTCACTTGAAAAATAAAATTAAAAGTGCAAGTCTAAATGAAATGTTCTAGAAGTTCTAGAACATTAGTGACTTAAATTAGGATATAATCTTAGCCATACACCTCAAGATTGAGATAGGTGGCAGCTAGTATTAGAGAGATTAGTTGTTTCTCTCAAAGCATAAAAAGGACAAGATACAAGAGGTCGATCACACATGAGAAAAGAGCAAGAGAGTTGGAGGGGAGATTGCATTCAAGGAGAAGAAAAGCAGATTGCTAAAGAGAACAGAGAGACCACTGCTGTAGCTGACTTTTCTTCATGCACAGGGCTTACACCTTCACAACAGGCCATATGCTGTTTTTTGTGGATTACTGGAGTGTGGTTCAGTGTTGAGGAGAGAAAGAGCAGTTTGCTGTCCAGGAAAGGCCGAAACAGAGCAGACCATACTGTTGTAGCTGTACCCTTTCCTACACAGGCTGTACACTTCAGATCTAGGAGATTTTTATGGCCATACAGCTGCTGGTTCAAGCAAGCTGCAGGAGTCACCTTGTAAGCTTTGATCCAAGGAATGAAAAGCTGATTAGAAGGAGAAATCCCTGTGTATGGGTTATATTTATTCAGCTGCTAATTTTTTCAGCTATTGCGTTATCGATGCAATGTTCAGAATTTAATTTTCTGCTGTTAAATAAATTATGCTTTTGAGTTATTTAACGAGAGGATATTAGGACAGCAGTCACCTAGGCTTGAAAAATTTACAAGTACCAGGCAGGTACCAAAGGACAATAATGAGGAGGTGCAAACTCTTCATTCCAGCACATTGTCTATTCATGACACTAACACTCTATATGTATAGACAGATGTGACATTGTAAACGCATAATGGCAGGCTCCAAAGGAATCATGGGCTCAACGCCCATCATGTCTTGAACAGGCTTCTTCCTTCTTGCCGCTAAATGTTGCCCCTCTTTCTACATTCGAGCTTGACAGATAAATGGCTCTTCTCTGATAGTGCTCATTTCTGTTCTGTGGAATATAGATTTGCCCCTTACATTCGTTGTTCTGTTGTGGTTGGTTTTTGGTTCTCTCTGTTGTGTAAATGGCTCTTCTCTGATAGCACTCATCTCTATTCTATGGACTTTTGCTATGGTTGGATTTTTGTTCTCTTTGTTGGGTGATTGAGGCTACTTGGCTCACCCTGGCCATGGGTTTGAGCTTCTCCTCTGCTAAGATTTTGACTCACCCCCCCACATCAATGGATGAGCACATCCTAATCCTTATCTGGGAGAGCCCAGAGCTTCAAGAGATGGAGAAAAAAGTGGATTTTACACCCATCATGCATGTCGAGAAGTTTGCAAGTTGCAAGCCTATAGGTCGGCCAAGAAAAAGAAAGGTTCCCCCGGTCTCAGACAGTGGGGAAGATATTGATGGGGAGATTGAGGGGGCAGCCTTTGGGAATAGGAATT
>CBVK0103516784.1:0-11466 GCA_900067695.1 Picea abies
ATGATCCCCTCATCAGGAATCATGTCGTCCCCAGATGAGAGGCGCGACAATAACCCTGGTGCAAACCTAATCTAAAAGGACCAAGACTCAAGACCAACCCACGCGCTAGGAGACCGAAATATCTGACACTTGACTACACCCACACCTAAGCATTCGATCGACAAGACTCCAGACGAGGATACTCAAGAAAGAAACACAACTGATACGCGACTTTGCCAACACCCCAATCGCTCATCAAGTCTAATCTCGTAAAAAAATTCCATCTAAATAACATTAAGTAAAATATAACTTGCATGTCTAAATTATTAATTAGCCATTAATTGACAATCAAATGACATTAAGTTTAACCAATTTATCAAGTATAATTACCATTGTCCATCGTTATCATCTCATTGACGAATCTAAAATAACCAATACTAAACCATAACTAGAATTACTATCTAATTAATAATAATTATGATCTAACTAGCATGTCTAATTATAGATTAGTCATTAAGTTACCATCAGAATAACATCAATTACGAATCAGTTTGGAAATCCTTCATTACACTTTAGTCAATAATTTCAATATAAATAAGATCAATTACAAATCAATTGGCAAGTCTTCCTTAATCATTACTAAGATTGAATTGACAAGTCTAAGTTTAATTAACTTAAGAATTGTCTAAGAAGGAAGTGAGGTTGTCTAATCAATCAAGGTTGTCTATTCAAATGAAAGGCGACAATACAAATTAAAGACTGTTGTGCTTAATTCAAGGATGTTTAATCAAATTTCCAACTAATCACAAGTATGGCCTAAAGTAAATTAAGGGTTGTCATATCAAATTGAATATTGTACCAACCAAGGCTATCAAGGGAGATGTCGTTCAAAAAAACTAAAAACTGTTGTGTAGAACATGTCATCCCTACCCACCTGACAGCTAAGAGTTGTTATTAAAGGAGCAAGCGGTCAGCTGGAAAAAATGGGTACATGCACCATCCTTAGATTGCAAATTCCAGAGACTTTATGTCATCATTAAATGAAGATGCAACTGGTAATTAATAAAGGAGAGATCGAGCTGGCATTAAGAAACGAAATGCATTCCAAATAAAATAATAAAGAAAAAAATGAACCGCAGTTAACTAAAGGCCGAAGGTCTAGTAACACAAGGCAACACGCAGAGATGATAGTTGGCCAAATTGCCAGGCTATTAAGAAGGAAAAAATCGTGGGTAAATTCAGCCAGCTCAGGCAAGCGCTTAAAGCAAATTCGTGGGCGTTTGCGGCAAGCTTAGTCTCATTTTAAAAGAAAAACTCGTGGGCATTTAAAGCAAAAGTCTCACCCTCATTGAAAGGAAAAATCATGGGCATTTAAACAACAAAGAATCAGATCCTCTGAGAGTAAAATCGTGGTAATTTAATCTGTGTATTAAAACCGTGGTAACAAAATGGTGGTGTCAGTAAAGAACAAACTCTTTGTAACAGTCCAATCGTAGTCATAAAATCGTGGTAACAACAAACTCAAACACATTTCAATGGTAAAAATTGTGGGCATTCTACAGGAAGACGCATAGATCGTTTCTCTGGAAAACTCGTGGTTAAAACAAGAAAACACAACATCAATTAATTTGCAATTCATGGGCATTCATAGGAATCCAACAACAATAAGTTTTCATGCTTAACTCAGTCTTCAACAAGTGAAAAAATCGCCCCAGTAGTAAAACAAAATGCAGTCTAGAGAGGGGCGAATTTTCCAGGCAAGAAGGTAATCAAAAACATAAATTCTTAAGTGCAAGACACAGTCTCCTTCAAGGGAAAAATCACCTCAAAAGTAAAAATGAAATGCAGACAGAGAATTTAATTCATTGGGCCATTTCCGGGATACCATTACAACGCATATCGAGAATTACACAAACGTTTATCCAATTCCAGTGTACCAAATATGAGAACGCAGACTTAGAAATTAAATTGATTTTCCATTTTTAGTATGCCAACATTAAAACGAACACTGAAATTAAACCCCCCTCTTTTTTTTTCTTTACATTCCAAGATCCCAATATAAAAATGCAAACTGAAATTAAATCTTTTCTTTTCTATTGATTGAATGTACCATGGCACACAAAAACTATACTAAACTCATCTCTATTGTAGCTATACAAGAATCAATTGATTGTTTTCCCAATTGGTCTTAGTCTAGTGGTTGAAACACATGGAATTTTCGTTAATGAGGATTGAGTTTGAGGCTTTTTCTCATCTTCTAAAATTTTAGGATTGTTGGTTTTGTTTGTTGTGGTATTTGAGGAAGATTCTTGATGTGAGGACTTGGTGGAAGACAAGGATGTTATGAGTTGTCTTTTGTGTGTCACTATCATAGTTGAAATTGCCAATTCAAATTGAGTTATAGAATAAGGAACTTTCTATAGATCATTCTCTATCCATTAAGGAAGCTCTAATTGTTTAGAAGCACTCAATTATGAAAAAACCTATAAATTGACCCTATGTATTTCTTATAGAAGAAAACCTATCAGAGGCTTTAAAGAAAATATGTTAGATTAACTCTCAGTATTGTTGCTACTTGGCCCTATGAAAACAAAAGGATATATTGTCCACTCAAATATTGATTCAAAGGTAGAAATCAAAACTACCTAAAAAATTATGGATGGCCATTATCTTGTTGCATCTTGTTGCCAAATAAGTTTCACATCATGTCTTTCAAGAGATGGAACAATATGCAAAACAATTTGAGGATACCTCATATGAAAAGAATGAAAAGAAATTCCATTCAAAAAACAATTTATACCTCATATGAAAAGAATGAAAAGAAATTCCATTCAAGCCACCCACCGTCAATTTAAACTGCCACATCACATTGACCTCACTTGCATGTAATAATAAAAAGTAATTCTCATCAAATCACATCTATAAACATTTTAATTAAAAAAATCTGTACAATTTTTTTATAAACCATGGGAAATGGGAAATCTATACTCATTAGTTAAAAAAAAAATATTAATGCAAATATTATGAAAAATGGAATAAATAGTATATATCTTGTGTCAAGGATTAATAAAATAATAATTCATTCTCCACTAAAAAAATTCATTCTCCATGGCTTATTATTTTTCAAAAATATGGCTTATTAATTGTTAAAATATTGTTAATCTCAACAAGTTTAAGCAATAAAATATTAAATGAAATAAGTTGAACTCTAGGTAAACATGATCTCTCTTTCATTGAAATTCTTCCCCAAATCTAGTAGGATTTTTGTCATAAGTTATTGTTCTACTTGATAGATGGGAATTTTGACCATTAAACTTTAAACAAATTCAACCTAGGAAATATCAAGTGAAATAAGTTAAATAGTGGAAAAAATCTTTACACAACCTCTTTTCCTTTGAAATTCTTCCCCAAATCTAATAGAAATTTTACCAAAAACTATAGTTTTACTTGAGGGATGTGAACTTTTACAATGAAACTTTTCCCTTAGGGTGGAGGAACTTTTTCTTTAGAAAAAATAAAAATAAACCCACTAAAAAGATTCTTACTCCATATCAAACTATCAATATTTATTAATTATATATAATGTTGTATTCAAAATGAATCAAATTGAATTAATAATTCATAATCATTTCTTCTAATAATAAAGACACTCAAGCAGAAATACATTCATATTTGTGATTTTACCATATCAATGTAAAAATCAATATGCTCATCCTAAAATGCATTCATACATAACTAGTCTATAATACATAAATCTATACTAACTAAAATATTTGTATGTAGTTAATATAAAAAAAAAATCACAACAACAAAAAAAATTCACACATCTATTTGTAAGGGGATATGTGATGCATTCATATATATATATATATATATAGCTAATACATAATACATAAATCTATACTAAAATTATATATATAGCTAATACATAATACATAAATCTATACTAAAATGTTTTTCTATAAAAAAAACTTCACACATCTATTGGTGAGGGGATATGTGATTGGTTAGTGCAAGATGTAAATTCCATATAATTTAGAGAAAATACAAAGGTATCAAGCAAAGATGGCATGTATCACCCGATAATTCAACATTGAGCTTTATAACACATTCTAGAGTATTGAGTGCCAACAATAGCCACGTTGTTATTACATTCTTTGATCATAGTGTATGGGCTATACAAAAGAGGCTTGAGATTCAGACAACGGACGCTGCAAAGTAGCAAGTCCTTGTGTGAAAGTTTTTTTTATTGATGAGTCCATACCTGTGGAAGAGAAGCTAAATGTGTCATAAGGAGAGTGAGTCACGCCTTGGCCCATGGCCATAAGCATTGCCTAGCGTGTAGATGGAGCCCAACATGATACAATGGAAAGCTACAAAGTAACAAGTCCCTACATGAAAGTGTTTTATTGATGAGTCCAAACCTATGGAAGAAAAACTCAATGTGTCATAAAGAGGGTGTGAGTCACGCAACCTATGGAAGAAAAACTCAATGTGTCATAAAGAGGGTGTGAGTCACGCCTAGCATGTAGATGGAGCCCAACATAAGTGTTTTATTGATGAGTCTGAACCTATGGAAGAAAAACTCAATGTGTCATAAAGAGGGTGTGAGTCACGCCTAGCATGTAGATGGAGCCCAACATGATATATTTGAAATTCTTTTTTTAAGATAAAAATAATACAAAAACTCTAAAAAGGAAATCAAAACATTTTAAATGCCCACACCAAGCCTCAAAATATTTCTTAGAATCTAAGACAAATATAACGCCCACTTCCTTCAATATTGTCATTTGAAATTAAATTATTTCTTACAATCCGAGACAAATATAACTCCCACTTCCTTCAAAATTCCCATTTGAAATTAAAAAAACTTCAAAATTCCCATTTGAAATTAAAAAAACAAGATTTGGACATTACCGAACTCAATAATTTCAATGATTGAAGGGGACGGAAGGAAAATGCGTATAAATTGCAATTTTTTTTCTAATAGAGCGAGAGACGCCTATGTGGAAAAAAACTCTGGATTCTCATATTATGTCTTTCTCATTTAATTTTATTATATTTACACATACGAACATACAGTTTATTTTATTATCTTTACACATACGAACATATTTGGCACTTGATACCAAGCTTCTCTCCATACAAAGATAAAAGGTGTTGAAGTTGTTTGAAGAAATTCAGCGTGTATCGAGTGCATTGAGCAACATGAAAAATGAAATATCATAACACATGGAAGACCTAGCGTGTTTCGAGTTCATTGGTGAACATGGAAAATGAAATAAACCCCTTCCCAACTCCGAGAAATGAAACCGAGCTAAAGAAAAGCTCATTTTCAAATCCAATTGAGGGTTTACCTTATTTAAATGTTAAGTATTTTGATGCCGCCAAGGAAGATGGGAAGCCCATATGTGAAATGCTTGTAGGACAACCAATCAAGGAGCATTGCCAATCTATCTCCGGTAAGAGGTATCTCTATCCTCCACCTTCCCTATTTATCATAAGTCTATAATGTTGTACAAATTTAATAAAGTGAGTATATAATTCAGACATTACTAGGTAATCTTGAAGGCTACCTATATAGCCATGGACGACCTTGGTGGCAGCATGAGTTGAGTTGTGGTAGCATGAGATGTGGTGAAAACTACTTCCATGGCTTTTCTAACTTGGGATGCTGGTCGAGTGTGGTAGTCTTGATAGAAGATGATATATTGCTTCTCCACATTCCACCTACCCTTCTAAAAATATCCCAAGTGAGTTAGAAAGTTATATTATTTTGTTATTTCTTATAGTGAAGCTTTATACACAAGGAGGCAATAGAAAAATGAAAATGGTTGAAGATAGAGACAATAGGTTTGGAAGACCACCATTTTCTTTTTAGAAACCTGCAATTGATCTTTATTGCCTTGTTGACAACGACATATGTGGAGAAACTCGCAAATTGATTACATGCCATAGTAGAGACAAATATGAAGAAGAATCAATGCATGCATGAAAAAAACACCTAGAAATTGGGTAAATCTTAGGAAATTTCCAGCACCTATTTTTTCTATAATATTTATCTTAAATCATGTATTCATATCCTCCTATATTTAGAAAAATTTAGACACACCACATATATAACATTATCGAAATATCTTGGTATCATGCAAAGTGCCCTACAAAATAAGGATACACACCTCTTCCATCAGGATGTGTGATGGGTAAGGTGAGTCCTCTTCCGTAAAAGTCATTGAAGGGAGGGATGCCCATGGTTGATGGTTCTAATGATGAAGCCATGTTCGTTCTATGACTCAATGCATTTTCCTCATCAATTATCCATCACAATAATTATAATATTTTCATATTATTAATTTATGATAATATTTATATAGATAGCATGTTCACTTGATAGGACATGGTTTCGATTGCAAAATTTCCACCTAGCTATGAGTAATACTACAATCACTCTCCTCCCCAATATACTTATGTACAATTTAAACCTATGATGAATATAATGCATTTGTTGTTCAATTCCACTATTTCCCAATCCAATGACTTTTCCACCTAGCTATGTGTAAGGCTACAATCACTTTCCTCCCCGATATAATTTTGTACAATTTAATATCTATGCTGAATATAATTTATTTGTTGTTCAATTTCCACTATTTCGCAATCCAATGACTTTCCCTCATGTGTTGTGTTATGGGAATTAGGGAAATGAGGAGAAAGTAAGACTATCTCTCTATCTCACAAGAAGGTCAACTAGTTGGCAGAGGGTGGAGTAGAGAAAGAAAATATGGTGTCTTCTCCTTAGAAATGACTGTAGGTAGGCATAAATGTATGTATGGATCTACCTACCCCATAAAGATGAGAGCATCCATTTTCATTGTGGTTTATGTGGAAACTCAAGAGCAAGTGGCCTATGGGTTATGCACAGAGAAAATAAACATTTAATGCCAAGAAGTAATGTTAGACTTAGTTTTAACATTACTTGATTTGGGGAAAATTACTAATCAAGTGTCTACTTTAAACTAAGATACATGTGAAAAATGTGGAGTTGTGACTCATTAAGTGGTCAAATAAAATTTCAAACTTAAAACCTAAGCTTAAAAATGAAATGTAAGTAAAAAAAATGTATGAATTTTCCAAAACATTGATTTAAAATAATAAAAAATCATTAATTTACATCCAAAACTAATAGAAAAAAATTAAAAAAATTACTATAATCACTTCAACCTCATTGATTAATATACACCTTTAAAACAATATTTTTATAAATAAATCTAATCCTCATCTCCATTTTTTAGATAATTACTATGTGTGGAAATTTGTTACTACTTATGCATTGATACAGAATTATTTCATTCTCCATGTGTGTTCTGGCTTGCAAGTTGGTTGAAGAATATGATATTTGGACACTCTTATCTAATACTTTGGTGATGTGTGAACAGATGAATTGATGTTTTGTTTTTTTAAATATAAATTGTTTTATGTAATACTTGCATTTATTTATTGAAATCATTTATCTTAATAATTTTTTCTTTCACACTACACATTTATCTGGAAGACCTTTTGTTATATTTTCAAAAATTTTAATGTCTTTATCATTTAAGAGTTTTTGAGTTAAAAGATAAATTGGTTTATGTGATACTTGCACTTATTTATTGAAATCATTTATTTTAGTAACTTTATGTTTCAGACTATACATTTATATAGACGATCTTATTTTATATTTTCAAAATCTTTTTCAAAATCTTTCATATTTTTATGATTTATCACTTTTTGAGTTTAAAGATAAATTGTTTTATGTGATACTTGCACTTATTTATTGAACTTGTACTTATTTATTGAAACTATTTATTGAATTGGTACATTTATTGAAACCATTTATATTGGTAATTTTCTTGTTCACACTATTATATAGAAGATCTTATTTTATATTTTCAAAATTTTTAATGTCTTTATTATTTATCACTTTTTGAGTTAAAAGATAAATTGTTTTATGTGGTACTTGCACTTATTTATTGAACTTGTAATTATTTATTGAAACTATTTATTGAACTTGTACTTATTTATTGAAACCACATTTATGTTGGTAACTTTCTTGTTCACACTATACAATTATATGGAAGATCTTATTTTATATTTTCAAAATTTTTAATTTCTTTATTATTTATCACTTTTTAAGTTAAAAAATAAATTGTTTTATGTAATGCTTACACTTATTTATTAAAATCATTGATCTTAGTAACTTTCTCTCACACTATACACTTATATAAAAAATCTTCTTTTATATTTTCAAAATCTTTAATATCTTTATCATTTATCACTTTTTATGTGATAATTGAACTTATTTATTAAAATCATTTATGTTGGTACCTTTCTCTTTCACACTGTACACTCAAGATACTTGATAGTTTGACACTATCAAATAACCATTTTTCAAGGCACTGTTACTTGATAGTTTGATACTATGTGGATGGACGAAAGTGTGAAGGTCTTCTTACTGAATTCTAAGATAAGGTTAAAAGGTTAGTTCAATATATCATCGTGAAATCATCGTGAAATGGTGTCTTTGGATTCAAGTAAAGTAATCAATTTGACTCCACGGTATGCAAGTCTCCGAGCAGGATGTCATAATGGATCAACGAAAGGAGAAGCCATTGGCTGGAAAAATATTGAGTGTATCAATGAGCTTTAGACATGCATTCTGTTACAATAATCAAAAAAGGAGTTGTTACAAGAATCAAAAGGAGTTCTTCCTAGCAGGAAAGAGTATGTGCATAGTAGTGAAGGCTAGGTCTAAAATACATTGTTATAACTCACATGAAAACCATCAGCTATATTAATTAATAGCAGATTATTTATTTTAATTAATGTAAGTGTATATTAGCATTATTTTGGTTTGTAAAATGAATTATGAACAATTAATCATAAAAGATAGTAACATAATTTAAGTTGGTGGTTCTTGATGTATGAGTTGCCACAACAAAACATTATTGATTTGATTATATCTATAGTCTATTACAACTTGTGGTTCTTGGAGAATTCGGTAACCCAAGAACAACAACTACAAGTTATAGTTCCGATTCTTGTGTGTTTGTAAGATTGTGTGAAATAAGTCACTTTGTAAGATTAATTATTGGATACTTAATTATTGGATACATTTAGTATCTATACTGCTCTCCTATATCACTGTCTGTGCTATGTTGATATGTGCTTCAAGAGATGGTAGCATGTCAATAGAATGATTCAGTATCATCTAGACTACTTTTCATTCAAATACAATGAGATATGGAATTTGACAGATTTAAGTATGTGAAGAATCATCACGATGGCCAGAAACAATTATATCTTCAATGGATGAAGTGGCAGGTTAAAATTAATTTTGGAAAAGGAGTTTAGTCTACCGGTTCAGAAGTGGATATACTCCTTAATGAATACCATACCAGACACAGATCAAAGTTTGATTTTTTTTTTATAAAATGTGTTTATTTGATTTTATTATTGTTCTTTGTGATGTAAACAATAAGGAGGATGTTAGAATTAATACTTACATTATAATCAGTTTGAATTTATTGTAGATTGTTTAAATATTCTCTCAATCTCTCTCTAAGTTTAAAATGAGTTGGATCTGACAATACTTTTATATAAACATATTGTATCTAAATTTACATATATAATATAATAGAAAACGTGTGATTGCTTTTACTTGCAAATCTTCTTTAACTAAGATACGAGAGTGCTCTTGTAATCGAGACATCTTGACCATTATTCTCTTACAATGTTTGCAATGGATCTTTTGATTAATGTTCCTTTAAATGACATTTCTGTAATCCAATGGCAAAGTTTTCTTTTAATTTACATTTCCTTACAATGCACGTGGAAGCTCCAAAGTTTAACAACGAATTTTTAAACTATCATGCTTTTCTCGGATTGAGATGCTATGATTTATTGATTTTGTAGGCATCTTTCTTTGATTCCCATCAATGTAGGCATCTTTCTTTGATTCCCATCTTTCTTTGAGATAAGCATATTTTCTTGGCTTTATTTTCTCATATTCGTGATTTTCCTTTCGCAACACGAAATATTAGCGACTTTTTTCTAATGTTTTTCTATTCAACACCATTAGATACATGTTAAAGGACGGGCCATTAGCTCGAGTGGGATTTCTGGGATTTCTTATACTAGTAGGATAAACCAAATTGACTAGAGCGAGTGGTATGTCTACGGGGTTTATATTCGAGATAAAAAAACATAAATTATAAATAATAAAAAATATATAAAAGATATATATTATATTTAAATTACAATAAGTTAACATAAATTTATTTTAACATTAAATATTATAAGTTAAGAAAATTAAATATTTTTAGGGGTAAAAAAAATTTCAATAAAAAGAAAATTCTTCTGGATAGTTATATAGTTAATATGGATTTTTTTCTATTTATGTTATGTGTCAAACTCTATTTCCACAATAAAAATAAAAAAAATTACTTTTAATTTCTTTATATATGTATAAATAAAAATAATATTGAAATATTTTATTTATACCTTACATTGAAATAATATTTTGTTATTAATTATTTTTAAATTTTATTTATCAATTTCATTTTAAACAAAGAAAAAAATTGTCCATTTACTTTTTATTAGATTATAAAAAACATTATTAATATAATAATATATAATTATTATAAAATAATAATAATAATAATAATAATATATAATTATTATAAAATAATAATAATAATAATACTTGATATAATTATAATATATATTATAATTTGAAATAATTATAATATATATTATAATTTCAAATAATTATAATATATATTATAATTTAAGATAATTATAATTGGAGATAATTATAATATATGTCATAATATGAGAGAAAACTAAATTGGTTATTTTTCAAATATTTTAAAACTTATTTAAATTTATTAACATAAATATTAAACCATAAAATAATAGTTATAATAATAATAATAATAAATAACACATTAATAAATGAAATATCTCTTCTTATTTGTAATACATGAGAGGATGATAACTATTAATATATACGTAATCACCAAACTCAAACGATTTTGAATTTGAAATCGGTATTTGCTTTATTGTCTTTAATTTAAATGAAAAAAATATTATTTGAAAATAAAATATGAAAAGTGTTTATTTAAGATACTTCATTTATACATTAATTATTTTATTTAAAAAAATAATAATAATCTAGTTTTTAATATATTAAATTATTAAAAAAAAACATAAAATATTTTTGTTTTTATAATTATAAGATAATTAATATATGTGGAAGAAATTAAATTTTACATTTATTCCCCGGATGGGGTGACACGTCGGGAAGGGGAGCCACGCGGGAGCCAGCCGGGACATCCTCATTAATTCAACTTCCGGCCGGCGTCCCCTCACCTTTCAATTTCACCATGTATCCTCGCGTTCACATTAACCAGACGAGGCCTCTCGCTCGAGGGACTCGTACCAGTCTGGACA
>CBVK0103516792.1:0-11296 GCA_900067695.1 Picea abies
ATATAATGCTATAACACTTTTTACTTAATGAATAGTATAAACAAATATTTCAATTTTATTCAATATTATTTTGTTTTTAAATGTAAATTTGGAATTTTGGAATTTTGATTTTGTTTATGATAATAAAGTTGAAATTTTTTTTTAATTTTCATTTTTACATTTTGCACCCAACAATTACGGAGTCGCGCGTTCACATTTTTCATTTTTCATGTCCAGCCTATTCCGTGATATACATTTTGCACCCAACACTTCCGTCATATACATATTGCACCTGTTCCGTCATATACATTTTGCAAAATGTATGTGACGGAAGTGTTGGGTGCAAAATGTATATCACGGAACAGGTTGGACATGAAAAATGAAAAATGTGAACTCGTGACTCCATAATTGTTGGGTTTCATGGGTTATGTATTAAATATTTTATGTACTATCAAACTTAGATACTAGGGACCTTTGTTGATGTACCAGACATTAATAATTTTTGATAAATTTAAAATAAAACTAATTCGGGAATACTAAATTCTGCATGATTGATCTATTTAATAGCACACCAACACGTGTGGATTTTTTTTAATTAAATTTAACTCCACTGTGCACTAAGATGTAATTGAGAACCATAGACTATGCATTCTTAAATTTAAGAATGCACCAACAAGTGTAGTGAACTTTGATATTAAGTTTATCCCAATGGTGCACTTCTTATGTATTAACACACTGACATGCCTGGGATTTTTTTTTATTATGTTAAAATTGTCTATGCACTCAAGATATAATTGAGCACTGATAAAGGTGCATTACTACATTTAACAGTGCATTGACAAATGTGGGAAATTTTAATCCACTAAATTTAACTCATTGGTGCGCTAAGATGTACTAGAGCACCATGGACAATGTGTCCTTAAATTTAGGACTACACCAATAAGCATAGTAAAATTTGATATGTTACATGTATCCCTACAATGCACTTCTTATATTTTAGCACACTATAAATGGTGTGCCATATAAAAGCATCAACTAATGATATAAGCCGAATGCACAATGCGCACCACATGAAATTTATTGAAAAAAAATGAGAAAATAGTAAAATTAAATCCAATTTTTAAATTTTAAACTGCTATAAAGATAAATAAGGGATAAATCAACTTACTTAGTGGCCTCTCAACTAACAAGGCACGGTTGGCACGGTTGTCGTGTAGAGAAAAAATGAAAATTTTGTATCATTTGCAAAATTCTAAAATTAACTAAACCCACCATAGAATATAAGAAATCGAGAACTCCAACAATACGGCAGCACCACACAATGGGGAGGTTATAAGTGGATAGCGAGCATTGGTGTTTATCGGTTTGAAGCACCAAAGAAAAGTTACAAATGAAATTACGGTTTGGTAATTCTTTTTTTTACCCCAACACAATGCTCTAGATGATAACCGGATGCACATGTGTGTATGTGGGTATCTAGCACACCTATGTCATTTTTTAAATATATAAAAAAAATGATATTTCATTACAAGTACTTACAACACAATGTTGGCGCACGTGTCTTATATGCACATTGGTGAGATTATGTTGTTAGCGCACCGTTGTGACAATTGTGAATTTGTAAAATTCACCAATTATATTTTTATTATTTTTTTAAGTCAAACTATTTAAACCACATTGGTGATCCATATACAATGACACATTGGTGTGTATATCAACACAACAACCATCCACAATAGTTTGTTTTTAATCATTTTTAATCGATATTTTATCACAGGTTAGCACAACCTGATGTCGGTGCATGTGTATTAATACACATTGGTGTGCTTATTAAGTTAGCGCACTAGTTCAAGATATATGGATTAAGCTCACAGATTAAAATCATCTACAAAAACCCCCAACTGCTTTCCTCCACTATAAGAGGAGAATGGATACATGTTTTGGGGAGGCTCTGCAAAAACCTCAACTAGGCATGTTTTCCTTGTAGTGTTTTTGTATATAACAAGCTAGAATAAAGCATGAGACTTCCAACTAAATGTGTAACCTTGTTAAGACAATATGTCAAGCATCCATGTAATGGATGAACTGTCACACTGGATATAGTTTATATACTTGGGAAAAGTTGTAGAATCTGAAACAAGAACTTATGTGTTAAAAATGTGAAGTGAATGATGAACTTCGACTCATTTGGAAGTTGTTATCAAGGAAATGAACACTCCCATGTGTCGATATCGTCTCTATACATAGTGGAACATTACTATTTTTTTTAAAACAAAAACAAATATATTTTGTATTAGACAAAGTTGTAGCTTGGCATTGTGATAAAAAAATATGATGTATGGCAGAGAATAGTCGAAACTTAGCAAAGAACTAATAGATTGTTTTTAAAAATTCAAAAATATTCTTCACCAAGGATGACCATAAACTTCTACTAGTATAAATCCTAAAGAAATCTCCTAGTATCAATCCTACTTTGCAAAACATCAAAGAAACTATAAATTAATGGAAACACATGATTATTAGGACCACAGGCTTGCCCAACATAAGAAAGCTTGTGATCCTCTAGCTTCCATATCCATACATTCACATAGTTGGTGTATCATTTTCCTCTTCTTTGAACTCCCCCAAGGTTGATTTGCCAGACATTTCAATATTTGAAGTTATAGATTCGAATGACCTATTCTGATGAGAATCCAATTGTAGTTATAGATTCGAATGACCTATTCTGATGAGAATCCAATTGTATGAGCATTCAACACTCAGTGTCAATCGCCTGAATTTCCTTGCTTTGTGCATAACCATTTCCTTATTTATTCAATTCTATTGCCTCTCATTTCTTCAACCTTTGTCCTGAAGATGGACCTTGTTTTGGGATCTGAAACGTCGACTATAAGCACCAGTATTGTGGATCTTTCGATAAATCTTGAAAACATACTTTTATTATGGGTTTCTCCATGCCCATGAAATTTAGATGCAATAGAAAATAAATAAGTCTCGTTGTGAAAATAAGATTCTCATGCCTCCTTAGAACCCTTTCAAATATGTCACAAAATGTGTTGCTCCATTGATGAGGAAAGTTTCCAAAGTTATCCATTAAGTCCAAACACCAAGTACTCCTGCCATATTACAATCCAAACATAAAGAACACAAAATGAGTCAATAGAACTTCCACTAAGGTACTACCTTACCAACCAAAAACAGAGACCCAAGGACAATTGAAATCTTTAAAACCATGGAAGAGTAGAACACATCCATAGGCAGTCAAACAAATTTCCTAAAGAAGGATCTAAACTTCTAAAACCACCCAACAAAGAATTGATTTGCACTTAATTCAAACTCCTAACCCAAATAGAATTCAAAAGCCACTCTGATCCAGGTGTATATTGGTGGCCACCCACCTATTCCACTTGGACCCCCAAATGAAATGAAGTCTTATTTCCGTTGCATCTCTGCGTTTATGTGTATTTTTGTATTTCATTATGTTCCTACATAAATCCGGATCACACTCCACATTCAATAAGTCTACTAAAAATCACATAGGATAAATATCCAGAATTATTGTTGCTTACTAGGATACCAAGCAAAATTGAGAGAGAAATCCTAACAAAGAACGCATACATCGAAATTTGGCCAAGATGACATTCCTCAAGCCAAGACTTCCAATCCCAATCAGTGTAAATCCCATTATTCCAACAACATACATTTTTATGACCTCTCACACTTCAAAATGTTGACTCTAAGTAACGTGGAGAATGTGTGAAGGTACCTTGTTTAGGCCATCCATTGATGCTCGTTCATGTGGATTAACTATGCTCTTCCTCATGAGTTGATAGATGAAGGACATGCTAAATATTAAGAAGACCATAGAATAAACGTAATGAATTGGTTCAATAAAAAGACACTTTTTGAACTTAAGAGCTCCTTTTGCAAGGCGATAGGTTGAATTTGCTAATTTGTCTACATGCTCGTTACGCACCCTTAAGACATGATAGAATTCCAAGGACTCAAAACATCGTATCTCTTTTTGGATTCTTTGAATGATTCTAACAAGTATTTTGTTAGCTGGAATGGACAACTTGTGCATAGTTTTATTATTATAGTTGAGTCTCTAGTAATTAGGATGTTTTTATTGTGCCTATGATTCATTTGTTTTAATCCTTGAAATAAAGCGATAGCCTCGACCTCATTGTTTGTGGTTGTACCCAACCCCCATTCAAAGGTAGCTTCTTGTTTTCATGTGAATTAAATATGCTCTACCTCATGAGTTGATATATGAAAGACATGCTAAAGATTAAAAAGGTTGTAGTATAAACGTAAGGAATTTGTTCAATAAAAAGCCACTTTTTGCACTTAAGAGCTCCTTTTGCAAAGCGATAGGTTGAATTTCCTAATTTATTTGCATGTTTTTTATGCACCCTTAAGACATGATAGAATCCCAAGGACTCAAAACATCGTATCTCTTTTTGGATTCTTTGAATGACTCTAGCAAGTATTTCGTTAGATGGAATGGACATAGTTGAGTCTCTAGTAATTAGGATGTTTTTGTTGTGCCTAAGATTCATTTGTTTTAATCCTTTAAATAAAGAAAGAGCCTCAACCCGATTGTTTGTGGTTGTACCCAACCCCCATTCAAAGGTAGCTTCTTGTTTTCCATCAGGATCAAAGATTATCCCCCCACCCTACACCTACCACTCTTGAAACTTGACCAAAAATTGCCCAAGGAAAGGAAGAGTAATTTCCAGAATCAAATAAAAATCAAAAGTAGCTCAAGATAAAGGCAATGTTGTAGCTTTATGGTAATGAAAGTCAATGCATTTATGACAATAAGGGAGATGCCTTACCTTAAGTTAGTTTGCTTCTAGAAAAAATGCATGATATCTAGAGTAGCAACCATACTTTTATGTATATGATTATTGAATTGCTACTTGGGCAAGAAAAAATAGAATTGACGGTTTATTGTGTGATTGGTAATATGTCCATAAAACCTAGCAATTGTGAACCTATGGAAATCCTTTCAATGTGTAGGAATTAAAAGGGACATGAATTCCTTCACTCATATCTTGCTATGATGTTTATATCTGCAGGGTTTGAGAAATGTGACCATGTGTAGATAATTCAAGCATATGAATGTTGTGTGTGAGACTGTATTCTTAAAGGGCATGTGAGAGATAGGAATTATTGCACCAATATCCATTGGTCTCCCCACTTATATTGTTGTCCTACATTGTAACCCAAGGCACTAAATTTCTCAAGGGACTGGTATTTCTAAGAAGGGAATTGCCCAATTGGTGTTGTGAGAGGTTACATAGGAAGGTGTCCAACAAGTCAATTGAGTGCTGGTGAGGTGTCTGGAATATGTGTCTAGTGTTGGCTAAGTTGTATAGCTTGTCATGGTGGATTACATGTTATATAACATGGTATTTTTAAGTTAATACAAGTGTGCATTGAGTGGATTTTGTGATTGTGTTGATATTTACACATGTGTTTGATTGTACTGAGTGAATACATGATTGTGATAATATCGCACATTTGATGAACACTAATTCATTGCTTTCAAAATTTTAATAGCTAAAATGATTCTATAATTTGTGTCATAATTTTGTGATCGAGCATATGAGATAGTTCTTGTGTTTGTTGAATTTGCGTAAAGAATGGATAGATTCAATTATTGACTAAAATTTCAATGTAATATCTCATGGTAGCTATATGCATATGATATAAGTGAGATGATTGATATGTCTTGAGGATAGATGATGGCAACTACACGCTTGAAAGTATGGGAAGGATGCTACAGTGATGACAGTGGAACCCTATGTTATACCTTGATCGTCTTGAGTTAAAGATTAGCTTGAGTGTGCTAGTGAGATGCCTTGGTGGGAGAATTATGGAGGCATGCACTATTTTGTCCTATGTTGTTGCACCTAATGGGATGGAATTCCCAAGCGACTGAGTTGCAAAGAAGGGAATTTCCTAAGCTAGTGTTATGTTTGGCTACAAAGAAGAGGTAACTTGAATGAATATACAATGTGAGGATGGAATTCCCAAGCGACTGAGTTGCAAAGAAGGGAATTTCCTAAGCTAGTGTTATGTTTGGCTATAAAGAAGAGGTAACTTGAATGAATATACAATGTGAGGTTCATGACATACGCTCACTCTAGTCAAGTGGGAATGTTGATTAAGTGTGTAAAGGAACATAGCATACAAAACCTCACTTGTGGCAATGATGCGAGGTAAGAATATATTCATATGAATAAGTATTAGGCTAACATTGCATATTGTATCTTATAGTGAATATGTGTTCTTCAATTAAGAATTTGGAGTTCTTATACTTGGAATAATTGTCACATGGGAATGTCTATGTAAGAATACTTTGCTTTGATGAATGTTGTAGGTATATATTAAAATAACAAGGCCTTCGATGCATCCCAAGGTGGTGAAAGGAATCGTTGTACTTTGTTGTCCAAGGAAGATAACAAATGGAAATTTGTAGTGAGGAGGTTATCATTGCAATTTCAAGGAATGAAGACATGTTATTATTGTTGGAAAGGAAGGTTCACCTAGGGTGGTGTTATTCTAAGGGAAAGGGGAATGCAATACCCTGGTTTTAACCCCTAGGAGCATAATATAGTAAATCATGTATCAATTGGCATAAGATGGTTTATGAGATGGGTATCAAGCCAAGTGGGCAAATTTATAAGACCTTTTGTCATAAAATATAAAATGAATTATAAATATTCCTAATGCGGAGCCCAAGGCAAAGGCTTGACTAGTGAATGCTTGTGAGTCCAAATAGTAAGCTATCGAATTATGGCATGGATGTTATGTTTCTAGGAACCACCATGTGGATATTGCCATGGTGTGCTTAAAATATGTAGAATCATGTATAAAAGGAAATATATTAATATAATATCCACCAAAAGTTGCTTGAGGGACAACAAGGGAACTATCATACCACAAAGGAAATAGGAAAGGTGGTGCATGGGTGAATTGAACTTGAACCTTGTCCTAGGAGTAGTACTACCCAATTTGCCCATGCTTCTTTTAAAATCTCTCACATCAATCTGTGTCCTATGTGTTCCAAGTACAAGTTGTCACATCCTCCAGAATGGAACACGCCTCATGTAAAAGAAAGGTCCCTTCTTTCCTTTCATTGACACATTCTCCAATTATAATTACACTATTATCATTATTCCATTATTCCTCTCCCATTTTAGTGGATTTTATTCTCCTTGTTTACAGAGTAAAGTATGTGAATTCCATGGTTGCAATCATGATTGCTAATGTAAGAGAATCCCATGAGTTTGTGGCTAGTGAGAGCCTATGTAAAGCTAGGGATTTGCAATAGAAAACTATGGATGAAATATTCACATAATTGGAGCAAACTGTAAATTTGCAACCTCGTGGTTGTGCCAAGAGTTATCTTTGATTGACCCAATAGTGTGCCACTCCAAGAATTACTAGAGGGCATTCATTGGAATGGATTCTTCCTACTTGCAATGAATCACTAGAGGGGAAGGAGATTCGCGAGGGACTACTATGTAAAGAAGGGAAATACCTTACCTCGTATTGTGCTTGGTTGAGGGGAAGAAGATCAAAGTTGAATGAAGGTCGTGTGAGATTGCTAGATGAATCTTCTTGGAAGATATGTGATAGATGTATGGATGGCATGATTTATTCGGCACTATGGGTTGGGTTGAGTGATATTAGAGCTATGAAGTAGCTTCCATCACCCTGGTGGTATGATTCTCTAGCTTAAGAGTAGAATTATAGTTGATTCCTATGGTTGGGCGGTGAAATGCTCCTCGATAACTAGTTTGGAGGTTAACCATTTGAATAGATATAATTGTTCATATTTATTCATGTGTGGAATGCTTTATGTTTGTATTATGTTATGTATTGCTTGAATTTAATTAGGTTATATGAGAATTTTGTCATGGCAGGGTTAATGGATGTGAATCTTGTAATAATCATGCATGTAGATTAATTATGCTTGAGCAATCCTTAAGACTTTTGTGTATGCATATTGAATTCCATAGCAAATATATGCAATCTGAATTATGCAATTGTATGTGCATGTAAAATCAGACATGTAGTTGTGGGAAGATAAATGGAACTACAACTAGGAAATATGGTTGTCAATGTAGAAAATAATTTCATTTAGAGTGTCGTCATGGCTAAGGGATGCATGATCTAAAAATGAAGAAGACTTGAAAAACTTGAAAATTATTGCAAGTGAATGTTATGTGTTTAAAACAAAAGGATCAGTTTGCAACACATACGGACTCCACCACAAATTTTACATAACCAAATAACCAAATAATGAGTGACACGTGGCGCCCACAGATTGGGCAACGTGTCCTCATACCATTTGCCACCAAACTGACACGTGTCATCTCCCGATTCATCAACAGTCAACCAATCAACATATGCCACGTCACCACTGTACAGTCGTACGGTCTTGCCACGCCAGACCATACGGACTGTACGGAATGGTACAATCAGCATCAAATTTTTTGCATGTTTGGCTTGATGAATAGATCGTGATATCTTCTCCATACGGAGTCCATTTGACAAAGTAAATATACCGTCGGAATCAGGAAGACGAGACGGACGCAATGGCATTGTTTTCGTCAAATTCCGAGCACTTTGAAATTTGAGCAAAATTTGATCCCCTGATCAATGCATATGGGTATGCTACATGTCATTGGCACAATGACCATATGCATTATTAGCATGGGAACCATGGGGCCCATAAAGGTCACAAGAGTATCAATTAAGTATTTTATATTTTATTAATTATGACAATTTTATGTTTTTTTTTTTCTCAATCACCATCAATATTTTTGTTATGTTCAAGTCCACGTTTACATATTATTTGATGACATAATTGTAGTATTGTAATTTTGACATAAGTGTTGTTGTACATTTTGTATTATATTTTTGATATGAAAATATATACAAAATTATTGTTGAAAAAATATGCAAAAAGTACTAAGTTATAAGACAAAAACTAAAATTTTCATGAGAAATTCTAAACACATGGGTTTCCTACAAAATGTAGGATTTTGCACCATTGTTGGAGTGACTAATATCCCAAGCTCCAAAGTACAGATGAGAGAGTTCTCAATGCTTAACGAAGTAGGGATATTCGAGGTACTTGTTTAAGGTGTCAAATTTTTAGTTATTAAATCTTGATCAATGATCACTTTTGTAAAGTCAATAGAGTTGTAAATCGGGTTGCAATATGCAAATTGACTATTGGTGCACTGGAGGATCCGACAAAGAGGATTTTCATCGAGAACTCGACAAAGAGTTGGTATTATTGAAGCACCTAGTTCAAATCGAACTAGAATCAAATGGTTCATGTAGGTTGAATGTGCAATGATTGAGTTCAATGGAGTTGTTCAATATTCAAGAATTAACTTTGAGTTAGATAATTGACAACATAATCAAACATTTATAATCAAGTTTGAGTTTGAGGGTAGTCGAAGGTGTTCGATTCATTATCCAATGTTGAGGAGTGTCGAGGTTGGGTTGGTGACAACAATTGAATATTGATATTCAACTAACTTGATGGTCCATACACATGATATTTAGTGGATGATATTTATTTATGATGGTAATTGGACAATGAATATCTTTTGTCCATTGATGTAGGTGTGATGTACAATAATGCATTGTTTCACTTGTGATAGTCTGTCCATCTCCATGTATTTGTGTTCAATGGAATATTTGAAGATACATTTCTATCTCAAGGTAAATTTATGTGTTTAAATATGTGTTTGTCTATCATTAATGAATCTCTATTGTGTCAAACATGTGAACTCTACTTCTTAATTCACGTGATCATAGAAACATTTAAATCATTATACTGTATACCTTTCATTTGCTCTTAATGTCTTGCCCAAAACATGGTATTCACTAACAAGCAATGAATAGCTTATGCATATGTCAAAATTATCACCCACAAATGTTTTCTTAGTGTTTCCATATATACACTGGAAAAAAATAGAGGTAGTAAACTTATCTCAAGTTGAAAGAGACATGAGAATAATAAAAAATTGTTACAAAGATTAATGATCAACAATGCACTCCTTACCAGTAAGTTTGAAGCTAGTGGTAGAGGGGGGTTAGTCATAGATGATATCTACGACAATTGCTTTGTGCTCTCTCCTACCATCGTCTGCATTCCCCTATCACACCCATCTGTCACTGTGAGAAGCCTCAATGAATTTGGTTTATAGAGGGGGATTCTTCCCCTTATAGATTAAGAGGCTTTAGCATTCTGATCCCTTGTATTTGAGATTGAGAAGACCACGAAGCCTCGACCATCCAGATTCATCAAAAGATTGGAAAATATTCTTGAGGTTCCCCTGCCAGTGTCTTCATCAAGGCATATGGCTCTAACTCTTGCATAGTGTGCCTTAGTTGGACATTTCACTAGTATTTGGTTGTCCCCCGTATCCATGAAAATTTGCATACAACAAAACTAGGAAGTTTGATAGAAATCTTACATAATATTTTTGTGGAAGGGGATCTTAGGCATTTCTATTTGAAACTAAGGGAGACATGGATTTAATCTATAGGAATGGTCCTTGCTTATTTGACACTAGTGGTATGTACTTAAACCATTGGACTCCATATTTGAATCATGAACATGATATCCCCTCTGTGGTTGTTGTCTAGGTTTGTCTTCCACATCTACCCCTCCACTGTTGGAATGGAGATTCATCACATTTCATAGGAAATTCTCTGGCCCATTATATTGACAAGGTTGATCCAAAGGAGGGCATGTTTGTCTGTGCAACGATTTGATTTGGAAAAAGGGCTTCCAAAAGCAATCCTTTTGACCCTAGACAACTGGAAGCATGAGTAGCCATTGGACCATGAGTAGTTTCCCTTCAAGTGGAAATCGTGCCATGAATACGACCATTTTGCAAAAGGCTGTGAGAAAAATGCTCAAGCAACAACACAATATGTAGACAAATAACATCAATGGAAAATAGTCAGAAAAAATGAACCCTGCATGACCATTTAATACTCAACCCACCAAATTGATTACATATACTACAGGTCCTTCTACTTCTTTAGGCTCTAAGCGGGCACAAACCCACTTGTAGCTAATATAGATACTTACCTGTCAAAATAGTGAGCAAGTTCAAAAATCCCCAAAGAAGGCAAAAGAAGGTGTTGCACCAATGTTTATGTATTATTAGTGGAGGGCATTCAATGTAAGGTGGATCAGGTCCACTATATTATTAAATAAAGCCCATGTAATAGTGTGAACACAATAAAGGTGAGAAGGCTTTCTAGAAGG
>CBVK0103516827.1:0-22326 GCA_900067695.1 Picea abies
TGGCTCCTTGTTGGGCCTTCCTTGAGGTGCTCCTCCTGGTGTGGCCACTTTCGGGACCATGATTTTGTATCTCAGGTGGACTTGGAGTTTTCTTAGTATGATGTTTGTCAACCTGACTGGCTGCTAGACCATGCTGCATTTGCCTTGGTATATCTGATAGACTTTGCAGTAAGACTATATTAATTTCAGTCTGCTTTTCTTGTTCCTTTATCAACCTTACAACTATGTAATTCTACCATGAGGCTTCTTACAGTTTCGGCCAAATCTAGAGGGGTTTCTACCATCCTCCTTTCATCAGATTCTTCCTCTCTATTGTAGGAGCTTTCCCCTAATTCGTGGCGTGTCACCATCCTTTACGATGTGGTTTTTCCTGCTGTTCACTAACTGCTTGAGTGTTGATAAAACATTTTCTGTTAGTTAATGATTTACTAATTCATGAACAACACATATCATTGGAAAGTGAATTCAACTTCTTTATTTGGAAACATTAACAACATACAATGCAGATTTCCAAAACATCTATCAACAATAGAACGTTTCATTCCTCTCTTCAGTAGAGGTTCAAACAAATTTCTTATAGAAGGAGGTAAGGTAGGGGGTTACCCCTTAAATTTCTTTAATAATATTATTATGCGACTCGTGCATGAGCCCAAGTAGGCCAAGTGTTGTTTCCATGCTCTGATACCAATTTGTAACACACCCGACCCCTAAATACTCTTTTAAGGGATCGAGCATCATAATTTCATTTTCCTTAACTATTTCAAGTCCTAATTTCGAGATATCCCTCGGTTTATGCCTGCCATGAGCTTTCTAATGGTTGCCAACATACTGAAATCTAAGTTTTGGAATTGCAAGTTATTGCCTCCCAAATCTCTTTGGGTGTTATCAATCAAGGACCACATGGGTCCATGTCATTCATACCATCTCCAGATTTCTACATCTATGGTGGAAGTCCATCCATCATCAAATCCAATGGCGGGGCTTGTTCCTTATTTAACACAAAGGTTAGAGGGGAGTTCGACATTCATCTTTGAACTTTTTTTATTTATTTCTGTGGGCACATTCCCTGGAGTCCCGAAATCTAGAACTCCCGACCGAAGGAGCCTGAAATCCCACCACGTAGATCTGACCTTCGGGTCTTTCTGTTTATCTATGACACTGCACCCCAAACCTCCTTGTCAGGGGGTGACATGTTTCCTTGTCAGGAGGTGACACGTGTCACGTTCTAATGGCATTTAGGGTCAATGGGAAGCACAAATTAGGGTGGCATGTAGCATATAGGACATGGATCCATGTCACCCTTGGTGATGTCGGCATGCCACATCAATATGGGACTGACAGCTTCAGGGGTTCCTAGCTTCTCCTACTTGCCAAACTTCCAGGAGCTCCGAAGTTCGAAGTTCTCGCCAGTTGTCTCCCAATACCTGTTAGATCCCACAGTTGAGTTGTGTCCTCATCGATCCATGACTCCCAATACCTGTTAGATCCCACAGTTGAGTTGTGTCCTCATCGATCCATGAATCTACGACTTACATTCATTTGTAACTTCAATGTTCGGGGGTTTCTACCTGCTCCACAGTAATATCTACGGTGGAGAAAAGTTGTGGAGATCGAGGTCAAAAATAACATCCGAGTGGGTTTAACCTCCACAATCCTCCTAAACCATCGATCTGTATACTAGACAGGATCAACGATTGACATCGATTCCACCTTAGGCGAGTAGTTTCTATTGCGGAACTCGGGAAAGGAGATAAACGTCGTGCTAGTTAGGACTCCGCAATCTTCCTTGATCATAGATCTCCATGCCAGTTCAAGCACGATCGTCGATCCTCGATAAGGGGTTAACGCCTGAAGTAATTGAACGAGGTCATAGCCTCGATCACCTGGGTCAGAGTTATAGGTCCTTAGTTATATGGCTCTTAACATGTCATGGCTTCAACGTTCTGAAGTTTTGGCGTTAATCCACCTCTATTCTCCCGAAGTGGGACTTTTATGAAGTGCTTAGTGCTACCTCTTCACTAAGTTCGATCTAACGGCTGAGAGTTCTTTCCACTAGATTTCCAGATCCACGACTCTCATTACTTTGTGACTTTGGCGTTCGGGGAGTTTGATGATATATCCTCCCCATTCTTATGGAGTGGGACTTTGTTGAAGTTGCCTCGACGTGAATCCTACAACCAAGGGGGATCCCGAATACTCTTAGATCGGTGGTTTGCGTTACTTCGCGATAACTGAGTGGATAAAGGTTTAAAGGTGGGAAAGTCTAACTGTCCCGGATAAGGAAACAATAAGGCACTAGTTAACCTGGTGGGTAATTGTAACTATTAGTTTCCTTCGATATATTTATAAACGGCAGGGTCGAAACACTCTGGAGTTCCGAAGATAGAAGGATTAACTTCTTTCGGGCCTAGCACAGGGTTCCCAGACCTTGGTCTCTTTCGGGCCTAGCACAGGGTTCCCAGACCTTGGTCACATGGGTCCTTTAGAATTCTTGTGGGCTACACACTAATTACTTTAGCCGTAAATGGGTTAAGGACATGGGCATGAGACCTCAGTCATGCGTGTGAAATATCTGAAGGAGGTGTCCTCCTTCCACATGGTTTGAACTTGGAGTTCTCGGGAGGGTATATTTTAGAGGCCGACATGACTTAAACATCTCAATATTTCCCCGACACTATTGCAGGATTACACCTTACAACTCTTTAACTACTCATCTGAGTCAAGCATACACTCATTTAAAAGCATGAATTCACAGAGATATAATGCATATTTCTAACCTAACCATTCATAACAAAACTCGGTCATAAACATATAAATATATTCAATCATCACATCCATTTCATTATGCAGAGTATGAAGATAATTATCAGAAAACCAGAGTTCGTGAAACGACTGCTGAAAGGGGTGCTTGTTTCCTCCCAACCATAGGCACAACCACTCCTGACGGATTTAATGCTGGCCACCCCCTAGCTAGACCATGATGCTCTGAGAGGGACTCTTTCTTCTTGCTCCACAACAGTCAAGGACAGAGGTTTCTCTCCTCTTTCCACAGGAACTTAGCAAACAATTTTCTTTATACCAAGCAAAGAGGTCTGCCCGAGTACTTCCACAGTCACTCGTCAGCCTCGTTTATCATATTGTAACGAAAACCTTGCCAACCACTTCTTACGTCGACAATAATCTTATTTCCCACTTCTTTCTCAAACCAGAGAGTTGCAAAACACTCTTTTCTCTTCTTGAGATTGCTCTTTCAACTCTGCTCTCTTTGCAGATCTCCTTCTCCTCCGCCTCCCTCCCACGAATTACCTCTTTCTTTCCTTTCTCAGCATGTTTGTGTGGGTCTGAATCCCTAGCTCATGGTCAGGTCTGGAAGTCTTACAAATGGGTACTCTTCCCCATCTCCTCATTAACTCTTGAGGAGGACTCCTCCAACTACCACTCTTATCGGTAATTCATATCCGGGTCAAAGGATTGTTTTGAGTCGTTAAATCCAATAAGGTACTGGTTTGGTGGGGGTCATCTCAACCATTTTTGGTTCCCCTCACCATATCTCTCATAACGTCCATGGTATCTCTTGGAAAACCCCCCTTTCAACAGTTATGCAACACTTATCCATTTTTTATTAATAACAAAAAATACATACATTGACCTTTTATATAAAGGTTCATCCAATCAAACATTCACACATATCTAGTATGCCATAGTCTCTTGGCCAGTTATATTTATATTTACAGACTGGGGAAAAGGGGGTGTTACAATTTTTATCTCCCACTTGTAACCACAAACTTCTAGACTTCAATCTCCTCATAGTTTCTTCCTCCTTCGATACTTGGATGTTTCTCTATGCGCCTCCTGCTCCAATTTTAATTGTGCATGTTGTACCTTGGATGTTTCGATTTCCTCTTTGATTCCTTCTAGCTTTTTTCCCATTATTTTAAGATATCGAGGATGAGAAAATATTTTTTCCCACAATTTTATAGCCTGTTTGGAAAGCTTAAGATTCTTCTCCCAAAAATGAACAGGGGATCCAAAGATCCATTGACCCCACGTGATATAAATTAAAGGAAAGAATTCAGAGTGTTCCATCCACATGGGATTGAAGTTAAATAGGACGGGACACCAGTTAGCCTCATGCTAAAAAACTAGAGAAATTGGGCGATGATCTGAACCCGCTCATGGAAGGATCTAAGAGGAGAGGACTTCAGGAGAGGAAATAAAGGATTTGTTGATTAAAAACCTATCCAATCTGGCTACAATGTGCCCATGCCCTACTCTTTTATTATTCCAGGTGAAAGATCCATTTAATGAAGGAACATCATATAAATTAAAATCTGAAATGCAGTCGTCCATTTTTTCTCTAAACTGATCCCGCACAATGGAACCTCCTCTTTTTTCACTCAGGCATCTCGTTATGTTAAAGTCACTCGTGATAATAAAATTTTGAGTGAGATCCCCATTTGCCAAATCCAAGAGGGAACCCCAACACTCTAATTTTTTCTAGTAATTGTTTGGCATGTAAACATTGATTATGAAAAAGACCATATCTGAAGAGATCATGGAGAGTTTTACCACCAACCAATTCATCACTTGAAATATATCCTCCAACTGAAATACATTTGCGTTCCACATAGTGCACAAGCCTCCTAAGCTACCTCTTGCACTAATTTCCTTGCCCTGACCTACCTTCCAAATTCTTTACATGTCCTGGAGAGCTTCAAGATCCCTCATCTTAGTCTCATGGAGTAGAAGGATTGAGGGTTTTTCTACTCTGATTAACTTCCCAACTTCTTCTTTTTTTCCTTTACTACCCAGTCCTCTACAATTCCAAGAGATGATTTTCATCATTTACTTGCGGGTTTCTGGCCCCCCCTTTAGAGGGTTGTGAGGACGCACCCTTTGCATGAGGGGCTTACCTGATTTTACCTCTTTTCTAAGGACTTCCTCCATAATAGTCTCGATACCCAGTTATTTTTCTCGATCTGGTGTCGTTTCCCTTAAGTTTCGATTAGATATTCTTCCTACTTTCCTTACTGTAGTTGGTTGGGATGCTTCAAACTCAGAATCACTTTCTGATTCATCTTGATGACGTTCTTCAAGGATTTTGGGAACGCTGAAGAGGGGCGAGAAGGGATTCTTGGAGGGGAGGGATCCTCACCGCTCAAGATTTGAATTTCCTTCTCTTTTCCACTTAGATAAGCTTTGTTTAAGTATTCTTGAGGGGCGCTTTCGTTACCTTCCTGTCATTCCCTAATTTATTCATTTGATTCTTCAAGATTTACAAATTCTACATACATGTTTTGGTTGGATTCCCCCTTCTGGGGAGAACTTGAGTTTCAATTTGGAGGGGCAAACATGCTTCCTCCCTGACCTTGGGGATGAGACGAGACAACTGCCTTCTAGGTGGTTTTCTTCCGTTTTGGCTGCTGCCATTTCTCCTGGTTGCACTCCTTATGTTGATCTTGCTTGTTCTGCAGACAATTTTTACTGAAGTGATCGTATTCGTGGCATGCTTTGCATTTGAAAGGAAGTTTCTCGTAGTCCACTTGTTAAATGTGGGACCAATTATCCAAAGTTAATTGAATGGCCTCTGGCATTCCTTTTTTCAAATCTACTTCCACACAAATCCTATCACAGGCTTGAAGTCCTTCTCGTGGTTCAACACGATCAATAAATTTTCTCAATGAGTTTCCTATATTTCTCAGGGTTTCATCATTCCAGCAATGGAGAGGGAAAAATGGAAGCCTCACCCAAACGGGGACTGCTGACAGGATGCCATTTTCAGAATTGAAGTCAAGAGTCCATTTATTCAAATACATACCTCGAGAACCCATAAAATAAGGACTGCTATGAAATATTTGGTCCCAATCTTCTGTTTTTTCAAACAAGAAGACAAAAAAACCCTTACCACAAAAAGTCGAAGACGTTTATCCTTGAATCATCTTGTTCCAGTTTAGATATAATCATTGGGTCATGGCTCCAGGGGAGGGCCATAACCTGGTGAACTGCCTGATGATTTCATTTTCATCCAATCAAAGAGAAAAAGGGCGAGCCGAAGAGGAATGGACATGGAATTTCGAGATTTCCTCCATTTGCTTCACAAATCTGGAAGGAGCTTGCTTCACTGTCTTTGCATAAGATGAAATCAATGATTGAAATGTTGCACTATCAGGTAGTAGAGGAGAACTCAGATCCATTGTTGATCCCACCCATGCTTCAGATCTCAACAAGCCCTCGTTGCAAATCTCTCAACAAAAACGAAGAATACATTTTACAGTACTCAAAATTTTACTCCAGAGGACTCATTGGAAATATTGATATTTTTATTATTGTTTGTTTAAAATACAATAATTTTTATTTCAAATGAAAATTTTCATAATAATATAACTTAAAAGTATTATAATAGATTTAAAAAAATTGAGTGATTATGAATGATTTAGTAAAAATAACTTAAATTATTGACATACAAGTGTAGATTTTATTTTAATTTCAAATATATCAAGTGTTAAGACGATAAAGTCTTTTAGGTATAAATATTTTGATAATTTAAGATGTATGTAAATTGATTGTAATCTTATTCGGCTATATATAATTTCGAACTCACAAGTTATATAGATATGGAGATGTAATTGATTATTGTTAAAATATTTATATTTGTAATGTAACAATATTTTTATTTAAATATCATATTTATAGTATTTATATTTGTGCAAAAAAAATTACTTGAACCAATTTATATCATATTTATACAATTTATATTTGTGCAAAAAAAATTACTTAAACCAATTTTCCATTTTTATCTTCTTTGAATGCTGTCCTTCCTTCCAAGCAATAGTGTTATTTTCATTCTATCCCACCCTGAAGTCTAGTGTTGTTAAATTGTTGAATTTGGTCCTCATTCTCCATTCATGGTGGATTAAAATTCAAAATTTCATTTAAAACAAAAAGTTCGAACCATTTCTTTGCATTTCCACAACCATGCATCATCAATTGTGGAGAGAAAACCATGTCAATGGCTTTGCTATGCCTTACCTTGCATCTCTATGGTTTTTTCTTTTAGTGTAAAATGAATCAGTTTTTTCTTTTTTTTTTTCCAAATGTTAGCGATGCTCATATATATATATAGTGTTCATGCATCCCTATCGATGCATGAATAGGTTGCACCAATGTAATGTGATTTTTTGGGGTAGCGCATCATGACAATGTAGTGCCTCATGTACAGAAAATGATATTGATAATGAAGAACCATGTGCATTGTATCCCATAAAATGAATGTGCCATGTGCCAATAACATATACAAGGTGCATTCAATTTGACTAGATGTGCATGCATTGCATCATGCCAGTGTCAGTGCATTATACCATGCACCGACATTGGTGCGTTCGGTAACCTTAATGCACCACTAAAGTAGCCATGTGTATTATGGATTTTGTAGTGCTTTTCAATTGCCTAGACACATTGTTGTTGATGGAGGGTATAGAAAATTGACATATGTTGCAATATGTTGGTGTGTCATTGCATCTTCACACACACCATACACAGGGTGTCCTATCATCCTAAATGCACTAGTGAGAGGATGGAATAGACAACCTACATTACTCACTGCCTTTAAGTTCAGTGGATCTAATATTTGCAATGTAGGTAAAACACATTAGATCGCTAGTTTGTACCCATTTTTAGTGCATGGTTGGATGCACCGTGAGTGGTGTGTCATTGCCATGTAAGTGTACAATAATACCTTGATGAACACTTGTCTTCTACGAAAATGCACTTGTGTTGGTTAGAGGCACCACTAGTGGAGCAAAAAGCACACACTAAAAATATATGGTGCGTTGTACTTATTAAAGTGCGTCACATCTAGTGGTGTATTTGCATTTGCACTACTTGTGATGCACCATACCTAGTGTGCTTTGTGTATGCTATTATCATATTCACATCAATGTGTACCTATATAAGATGCATTTGAGAGATTTATATTGTGTAGAGCACCAAATTTGACATTCCATATCAAATGAATCATATGATTATTATTTTATGAACATTTTAATCTTAAATTTGTATATTTTGCTAATAATTTTTTTATGTGAATTAGGCACAGGAATGGCCACTGTTAGTAGATTATTTGATGTTGCGGCCTTGAGAGGCACACAACAAAGATTTCTGCACCCTATTTCAGAGACCACAATGTCTCCCTTGATAGATGCTAGCCTCCTTGGGTATTATGAGGAGGCTACATCCCTCAAGGGGATATAATGATTTTATCATCCAATTGATTCACTGATTTGTGACTTTAATCATTTTAAGTATTATTTTACAATGCAGTGTTCATAATATTCTTTCAACTAAAATTCACTATATCACTTAAGTAAAGTATAAACAACAACTAAATGTATCAGACTTTTATTTCGCTCCTAGAACTTATGGGTTATGGGCTCTCCATGCTTCCACTACACCACTATGATATTACTATGGCATATTGAATTTCAAACAACCTACAAATCCTGATATATTACATCACCCTATGTATGAATTTCTCAACGTGTGTGCAAAGTATTCTTTATTCTTTTGGCCAATTTGTTTTTGTGATGTGACTAGTAGAATAGCACTAGCGACTCCCCTTTACAAAGTCATTTAAAATTTTCATAGTTGCATTGAAAACACATTGAAATCAGAACAAAAAAAAAGTGTTTCATGTATCATTCAACCTTGATAATATCATGATTGAAAAAAAAGTAATGAAAAAATGTTCGATATAATTCAACCATAATTAACCTCGAGGGTTAACTTAATTGGCTCGTGCCATTGTCCATAGGACATTGTCGCTAATTCGACATGCTATGCAAGTCCTTGGTTCAATTCTCATGGGGTTAGGTGCACTAAGTCCATACCACCTGCTTTACATTGGGTACCATCCTCGAAATACGGGGGAAATTCCCGAGAGTTTTATGGGGAGTTATTTCCAAGGGAAATAAAATATTCAGCCACAATTCCATGTCCAACAATGGCCAACAATCTTACAATGATATCCAATAGTTTATATTTAGCATGCTTCATCCAAATTTCACTACCCTTGATACTTGAATATCTTTTATTTCACTGACACTCAACTATCTCTATCTTTGTAAATATTTAGGTGGAACAACAACATTAAATCCCTCTTTCAAAATCACTTTGTTTTCAAAAGAAAAAAAGTTAATTCCATCTTATAAAGTATTTTGTACATCCAAATATATCAACACTTCACAATCACTACATATCCCACTAATTACACCATTGTTTCTTGATAAACCTCTTGCAAAGTGAACACAATTCTTTGTCACGTGGTTGAGCCCATTGTTCATAATTGACTCTAGGGTCTTCAAATATGTTTCTTGTACACACATAATAGTTTTTTTTTTCCAATGGAAGGGATATGTTTCAACAACCCTTCTGAGTCTATCAACTCTGTGCTATATCATTTGTTTTCTCTAATCAAGATCCCACCCTTTTCTTCTAGTAAACAAAATCATTGCTTGTTATCCCTCTTTATTTCCTCTTCGATCTCATCAATAGTGTGAGAGTGAAAGTGAACTCTTGCGAGAATCCTTATATTTAGATTCAATAAATATTTTACCACCACATATTCATCACTTCCATTATTCAAATTCAATTCAACAACTTTATGCCGCAAAACAAATGACAAGCATCAACCTAGAGCATCAAAATGATCACTTCCTCCTATCATTTTCTGCTCTTTGATGATATATCAAGGAAGGAAGAAGGTGGGTGGAATAAAATAAAATTATGCTCATCCCTGACAACAATCCAGGAAATGAAGAAGGAGGTTGGAATAGAAGTAGAGGGGGCTATAGATATTAACTAAAAGAAAGTAATCGATTTGATGGTTCAAAGAGATGTTTGTCATCTATTTTGTGACATAGGGTTGCTGCATTGAATTTGAACATTCAAAGTCATGGATATGTGGTGGTAAAATATTTTTTGACTATAAACACAAGAACTCGTGTAGGATTTCCATTTCACTCTCACACTATTGGTGATATGAAAAAGGTAGTATATAGGGATAATACGCAACACTTTGGTTTACTAGAATAAAGTGGCATGCTCTTGATTAGAGAAAACAAAGGACATAACATGGAGTTGATAAACTTAAAAAAGGTTGTTGATACCTGTCCAATGTGCTAAAGAAGTTATAGTGTGTGTACATGGAACTTATTTGAAGATCTTGGAGTCAATTGAGAAGATTGGTCTCAGTTGCATGAAAAGGAATCATGTCCACTTTGCAAGATGCTTATCAAGAGAAAATGGTGTACTTAGTGGGATGTGTGGTGATTGTGAAGTGTTGATATATTTAGATGTATAAATGGCTTTACAAGATGGAATGAAGCTTTTCATTTCTAAAAACAAAGTGATCTTCACAGAAGGGTTTAATGGTGTTGTACCACCTAACTATTTTACAAAGATAGATACAATTGAGTGTAAGAGGAATAAAATATATTGAAGGAAATGGTTCATTTCAAATAGTTAAGGCAATGAAATGTGGATGAATAAAACTAACTCTTAACTATATATAGCTAGATATCAATAATCAAATTGTTGGTCGTTGTTGGAGATGACACCATAGTTGAACTATATTAATTGTTATCTAACGTTTTTTCATCATAACCATTGTTTTCAATCATGTTGTTTTCTAGGTTGGATGATGCATGAAGCCCTCTTTTTGTGCTTTTATTTCAATGTGTTTTGCAATGAATGAATGAAAATTTTTAACAACTTTGTAAAAAGGAGTTGCTAGTGTGATTTCGACTATTCATATCACAAACACAACTCGATAAAAAAATAAAGAATATTTTGCACATATGTTGAGCAATTCATACATAGGGTGATGGAATACCTAGGGATTTGTAGACTCATCGAATTCAATATTCCATGGAAATATCAAGGTGGTGCAATGAAAGCTTGGTGGTGACCCATAACCCATAAGTTATAGAATCAAAATTTGGCTCAGATACATTTAGTCGTTGCTTAAACTATGTTTAAGTGATATTTATAAATTTACCTCTAAAATATTGCATGATTATATGAAACTTCAAGTTCAACATAGAAACCAATTCCAGCATACAACGAATTCCAGGCAAAAGAAGACCATGAATCACTGAATCCAATATGCAGAGAGCATTTTTAGCAAGATGAAGACATTTGTATAAGGAGACTTAACAATAGCTCACCTAAAGAAGGACATATTTCCTAGGGAATCTTTTAATAAACCAAAGTATAAGAAGATAAAACCATACAAAATCATTAGTTTTGATAGTGCATATAAGTTGGATTTACCTAATGATGTGGAAATTTCACCAATGTTTAATGTTGCAAATCTTCATGAGTATCATGAAGGCCTTGGAGAAACAAAGGTACCTAGGAAAGAACTAGTAGGAGATTGGAAAAAAAAACACTAATAAAGAAACCAAAGGAAGTTGAGGAGGTGTTGGCAGAAAGGGTCAGTGGAAAGATAATGAGTAAGGAATACAAAGAGTATTTGATCAAGTGGAAAGAAAATTTCAAAGGATGCATCGTGGGTTTCTAAAGAATAACATGGTGGAATCGGATGACCAAATTCCATTTGGTAAAATTGTTATCCATCCTTCATGAGCAGGAGCTCGTGAAAATTTTCAACCATGGAGGTTTGATGCATGAGCATCCCTGGCTAAATAAACTATCCTGCATGCATTTGATATCATAGATTTGAAATTTTTGTGTGATTCTAAACATGAGGGTCCATATAATGACAATGTTGGAGTATTTCACATGACATTGGAGCCTTCATTCGTAAATGGATAGAACTTAATGATATATTTTTTCTTAAAATTGTAATAATTTATAATGTGGTGAAATATTGTTTATTTTAGTAAATTTTTAGAACCCCTCGAATATGAAGTGTTGAATTTGAATAATTGGGTAGATGGAAGGCCACATGTGAAATATCACAAGCTTAAATATGAGGTTTGTAAATGAGTAAAGGGCCTTTAGACTCTCATAGATTGGCCTTCTATAGTTGGGTTTGTGTAGAATCTAGAGACTCTAATGGTCTTCTGAATGTATGAAAGTTGAGAGTTGACTCATTGCCATTGTACTATGTTTTGTTGACCTGTATGTGCATATTTATTTTGTTGTGTTGTTTTTCATCGAAAGCAATATTCTCCTAGTTTGATAAATATATTATGTGAATTTGATTGTATCCCTACACTACATAGAGTGGTATCTGAGTAGCTTACAACTTTGAGAAACGAAGATGCCAACATATATTTTTTTTGTTTTTTTTAACAAGAACGGGTAGATTTGTATTAACAAAGTGTTGCAATTGAGCTGAACAACAATCAATTACATAAAGCTTCAAAAAATATTTGGGGGAGTCTATTTTGATATAAAAGTTCATCTCCTTGTCCTAAAACTATGCATAATACAACTACAAAATTCCGAAAAAAAATGTTGGTGTATATTTTGACATAAGTTCCTTGTAGGTAAGATACTCTAAAGAACATAAAAAACTTGGGATATGAGAATTTAAGAATGGCGTCCACTTGAATTTGGCCTCCTATGTCCACTCTTTGTCCATATCTATCTTGTTTTACTGTAATTCCACCTTGATCTCTCCATATCTATCTTGTTTTACTGTAATTCCACCTTGATCTGCGACTAACCTGGTTGAACTAACTGTCAGAGTCTAAGCCATGTCTTGTGGATTCACCAAGGAGGCTACAATTTTCCTGAGAGTTATGTTTTCCTACTTCAAAGCTTGAATTCCTCTCGCTTGACTGTTGATTTCCTCCAATATCAATGCAATTTATCTATCCCTTTTCTCCTCCTACTCTTAGATTCTCACTTCTAGGTGGGCTACATTACTCCTGTGCAACAACAACGTTGAGTCCTGTAGTCACGTCATCCTCTTCAATTCTTGTAATTCACAGTCATCATAGTGGCAAGATGCCTCATGTCCTAGCCACATTGTTCTTGTTGTCAAGCTGAACATGAATGATGTCCTAGAGAATGCTGGGAGGATACCAGGTGTATAGCATAGTGATCAAGGAGGATCTAAGGAACGCTCAAAGAGGTCCATAAGGGTCTAGAACACTCATAGAGGTCTAGAAGGGTTCGAAACACTCACAGAGGTCCCAAGGGATCCTTAAAAGCTCAAAATTCGACAATCTAAAAAGTTCACGAAAATGACATTATGGCGTAGATATTGTTGTCAACTTTTCAATGACACAAACGGTGAGTCAAACATATCTCATATGAAAAAGTTATGGTTGGTCAAAGTTTGGTCAAATTAGGCAAAATGGGGGTGCCACATGGCACCACTAGAGGGTGATACGTGGCATGATAACGTGGTACCTAATTTGCAGTTGATTGGGTGAGGTACCTCTAGGTGGTCCAACCACATGTTGACAAGTGGCAAACAATTGGTTCAATCATGGTTTGACATGTGGTATTGGAGAGTCAATGAGAGGTTGCCACATGGAAACCTGGTGCAGACCCCCCCCCTTCCTTTCGGGAGCTGCGTGACCTCCCAATATAGGATTGTTTTCAAAAACCTAAGTCAGATTGACTCTTCAACTCCCTGTTGGAACCTGACAAACTCTATCACAGGTCCTTCTTTCCCCAAAGTGTGGGTCCTTTTAACCTCACGACTCTCTTCTTGGTCCTTTGAAGAAAGTTTGCGGCGACACATGCTCTCCATGCCAGGCCCTTTCTATCACGTGACCTTGGGCTGTGTCTCGAGGCTCAACCACACAAGGCGCTTCGGGCTTTGGGCTTCGACTCTTTCCATGACAACCAACTCTTATGTTCCCGAACTCCGAATTGACGAACTCAAATGACACTAGGATCAACGGTCCTCATCCCTCCTTCTAATCGACGAATACAATCTCTTCAGACTACGACCTTCGGGAGTCTCTTGATATCCTTCTCGGATATTTCCTGGAGTGGTATTCCTCTGAATCGTGCGGATTGTTTCTACGCGTCCCTTCCAGATCTAACGGTCTGGATTCAAACCGCTCTTCACGACTTCACAGAGATCTTTGTTTTCTCTTGGAAAAACTCTCGGAGTTCCAATTCCCAGATCTCCCGATATTATTCCACTCATCTTCTCTCGATGATGGATGATTTCAGGGTCTTTGGGACTTCAATAAGTCCTTGACCTTCTTGCACACTTAGTGCAATTTATGCCCGAGACTTAGACTGTTCTCGACCTTCTTTTGCACTCCTTGCAGAGTCTTGCACAAATTCTTCTGCGACTTTTCTCGGCTTGAAACCTTCGAGGTTCTCAGTTCCTCTACGTCCTTCCATGGACCTTCTAGTTCCCTCATGGCAAATTAACACCCTTCCTTCTGAGCTTGTAAGATGAACTTATTGTATCCTTGGCGCACTCCTTGCGCTCGGCTAAGCCTTTCGACGACTTCTCCTTTAGCTCTTTTGAAACTCTTAAGGCATCTCCTTTCCCTTGTCGAAGCACTCTTGCAAAGCCTTCCTTACTCAGAGTATTTAGCAACCCTGGGGTTCTCTTAATGCTTCCAACACTTCAGAATGTGTTTCTCTCGTACGCACTCGTACTTGCTTAATGCCCTCACGACAGAGTATTACAGAGTATTTAGTAACCCTGCACTGTGCTTCCTCCCACACAGTATTTATTTCCAAGGTACTCAACCACCTTGAAATTTCCCTCCGAGTCTGTGAATTATCCCTGTGTGCCCTCCTAGAAGCTTCTCTTCTGACTCAATAGAGTTCAGACACGCACTCCTTGCATTGGCTCACAGATTTTCCACCCTCTGTCGCACACTCCTTGCACTTAGACTTGAGAAACAGACTTAATCCAACACACTCATAGATAGATGATTATAACTCTATCCCTATAGACAATTTATAACATACATCTACAACTCAAATTCATACAAATGACATTCACAACAAAACATCCATTACACAGAAATTGGTAAATAAGAAAAATTGTTGCTTTCTATTAATGATGGAATGTCCATTACAGTATATGATTTTGGACTACGACTGAGTCTCGGCTCCCTATGTTTCTCTTCCTATCTCCTATGCATGCTCTATTGGCAACAATATAAGAGTTTATACAAGAGGGGCTCGATGAGATTCCCTCCAAGGTAATCTAGTGGTGTCTAATCACCGTTCAAAATGCATGTCTAATGGTTTTGGGCCCTTCATTTTTGGGAAAGAATTGCACAAGTTTTGATTTAGCATGATTTGTTCAAACTTCATCAGAGGCTAGAAGGAAGAATAACATAAAATAGTTGTGGAATCTAGTGCAACACTAGCTAAGAAACAAACAGTTGCAACAGAACAAGAAAGAGAGTAAGTTGAACAGGAAGACATAACCCAGCTATATATAGGACTGAATATAATTGTAAAATGGTTGGTGTTGTTGTTGTTGTTCGTTCAGTTCGTCGGTTCACTCATTCATGAGTTGATTAGAGTTGGGTTGAGTCATGTCTATCAGATTCGCCAAGGTATTGGGATTAGTTTCTACTAGTTGTTGTAAGTCAAGAAGAGTAGAGTCTGTAATGAATGAGACCTATCAGTTGGGTAATTAGAACTTTGTGGCTAAGGCCTAGAACCAAGAGTTTGTACTGAGCATTTCTATGTAATTCTGAGTCTGTAATGCAAGAAAGATCCCTGAGATAATATGATGAAGGAGAACCAAATTTTCAAAATATGATGTGTCTTTGGATGTTTACTTATGCATTACATTGTTCCTTTATGGTTTATGAGTTTTGTTTGATGGTTCTAAGTTTAAATTGTTGTTCATAACGTAAGTAGGTTCAATTCTTGTGGTTAGATGTTTCAGATCTGATGTTATCTCTTGCGCAAGAACAGGAATGAGTTCCAAATGATCTATGGATCCTCTTTAGTCTTTTCCCTACCCTTCCCTATCTATCTATCTCAGCAGTGCTTTAGGTGAGACTTCTTCTCTTCAGAGGAGATGAAAATGATAGCACTCTAGACTACACGGTACCTTTTGTTGGTAACCTAAGAAGGACCCTGGTCTGATCAAATCCACACCAACAAAATGGTTATGTTGTCGGGACCCATGTAAAAAGGGAACCTGTAGGAAGAATGCTATTGTTGATCCATAGATATGGCATCAATCAATGGTGGGAAAGAAATTGTGATGTCGTTATATGGAAAGAAGTGGAACTAAGGAGAAAATCAGTGGGAACTATGAGGGAGGAAATCTTTTACTCAGGAAGATCAAGCGACCAGTACGATATTTTCTCGATTAAATTCCCGGAATAATTTTTTTCACTGGATCAAGAGACTCTAAGAAGCTCCAGAGTTCCAAGGATGGGTCAAGAAGATCTGCACGTGGGATACTGACAAGTTAGAATCACTCCACAAGTTGGATTTCCCAGTCACACGAGCTGTGGATTTATGGGTTAGCACCATGATAGAAGGATACATAATCGAATTTGCAGCTGAGAACCACCAGACTTTCTCGTGGGTAGAGGAAATTTTCAAGAAAGGCACAAGGGGAAGACTATTAAGAGAGATCCTCCTGTGGATTAAATATTTCTTGGTGGAGGAAGGGATGTTGATTATATCCCCGACCGAGATGGAAGCATAAACACCCTCGCTTGGGGTAGGGTGAGACGGGGTGAAAGTCATGGAATGAGAGAGGGGAAGAGTTCTTTGAAAAATGGGGGGGGGATAGCAAGAAATGGATTCGAGAGATGAGAAATCCTTGAAGAGAGCCACCATAGTTGAAAAATGGTGGCACGGCAAGATCAAGAAAGCTGCAAGACAATATGAAAAGTTGAGGAAAGAAGGAGGATCGGGAGAAATAGAGGAAAGACATATGGAATAACTGTAGAGGATGAAAAGACAGGAACAACTAGCCAGTCAAAGATTAAATGAGAGAGAATCAAGGAGAGCAAGAATTCCCCAGGATGTGGGACAAGAAGGAGGAAGTGCGGATGTAAGAGAGGAAGAAGTCGGCATGAATCTTGGAGGAGAAATAGAAGATTCAGCCCCGATGACAGCAGAAATTAGGAATCTGACCAAAGAGACCATCCCAGTGGAAGCTAATGAGATCCCCCAGATCAAAGAAAACCACCTCGAAGACAATGGCGCCAGCCCCAAATCACCCATACCCCAAGTGCCTTCTATACAAGAAGTAAGTTCGACACTACCTTCTCATGCAAGTTTCATTCCAGTATAATTAGCTAACCAGTCACAACCAGAAAGTGCGAGTACAGGAAGGATATTGGGATCCCCTGGTAAATTGCAAGAAGGAACATTAGGATTCATATTGATAGGAACAACAATTTTAGTAATGGTCAGCCATATGGGAGGCTCGATCACTAGATACCTAGAATTTTGGGTTAAGGGAGATGAAGACGTTGAGCATCATTGGTTCTTGTGCAAAGAAATCTGGAGATCCAGAGGGACTCCGAATGAAAATAAGTTGGTCGAGTTCTAGACTACCTTGAGAGGTCACGCTCTCAAGTGGTACATGAATATCATCAAACTAGGTGTGTCAGGCATGCAAGGCCAAGCATTCACACTCGGCCAGGTATGGACGAGGTTCATTGTAGAGTTCAAACTACCTCAGTCAAAACAATAGGCTTTATCTGAGTTGCGCGAGATCTAGCAGAGGGAAGGAAAATCATCCTAGGAGTACAGCCATAAGTTTAAATATGTCATAAGGATGTTGGCATATCTAATCCATGAAGAACATCAAAGGGAGTGGTACATTCAAGTACTGCTACCTTTGACTTGGATTATGCTAACGCAACAATGGATAGCCACGTTAACAGATGCCTTGGAACAATCAATGAAGATTGAAGCCATGGAAGGATACCCTGGGAGCTTGAGAGTAACCCAACCCCCAGTATATCTGAATTTAGCACACTACAAGGGCATATATCAGCACTTATAGAAAAGATTCAAGAGCTGACGATACCCAAACCACAGGTTTGGTTCACTAGATGTTATATGGAAGGTCATTTGGCAAATGAATGTCCACGAATAAGAGGGTTGGTACCTCCTCAGAGTCTGATTGTAACCCCACCAGGACCCATGGGAGGAGTTTTGCAAGTATCGATGAACTCACCATTCCATTATCCCACCCCATATCATGCTTTCCAAGGGGGCCAAGCAGCACCAATAGTGGAATATTGTGAGATCTGTCGAACCCACAGGCATGGACCAAGACAATGCCCCATCATGCAAAAATATTTGACAATACCAAACACAGTACACTATGAGTTCTACGCATCCACCATGCCTACTACCAACCAATGTAGAGCGTTGGACGCTCTTGTGGACAAGCTAGACTGAACAATATTCAGGGTGAATGAAAACCCACAGGGAACAGGAAGAGGTCTAGGAGGTGGAGCTGGAGGAGACTGCAGAGGAGGGATAATTGGAGGAAGAGGACCGAGCAGATGTTACAACTGTGATGAACAGGGTCACTTTGCTAGAGATTTCCCTCATCCAAGATGACCATGGTGCTCTCATTGTAGATCCAATGGACACGCAACCAAATACTTCCCAAAGATAATCGCAAAGTGGGAGGATAGAGCACGACAAAGAAGAAATAACCTTATTAGTTCAGAGATCAAGAGAATTTCTAAGGGACAATTGCCAAACCTTAACATCGTCACTCAAGGAGGAGCGAAGATAGGAGATGATGCTGATACTCTACCTTAGATTCAGAAAGTAGCACCTAATGAAGACAGGTACGACCCCCTAAAGAAAAAAAATTTCTTTAAATATGCCATAGAAGTATTCCAAAATATTTATAATCATGAAATGCAAGAGAACCCCCCTCAGCCAGTTGTATACCCTAAGGCAGCACAAGTCCCTGCTTCACCCCCTACACCTAGAAACCTTGTAGGCATACCAAGACAACCTGAGCAACCTCAAAACACAGTTGACCTCTAGTTTCAATTATTCTCTGACATTATGGGGAATGATCAACTGACAGAGAAGTTGCACAATGCACTATACCTAGTTGTAGGGAATGAAGAAACCTCAGAAGCAAGGATATGAGCTAACCTTCCTGAGAACAGTACTCAGAGAGTCCAACAACGAAAAGTAAGAACCGGAAAAGAATTATGACCGGTACCCTAGTTAGATGACTTCGAAATTAAAGACGTCATGTTGGACCTAGGGTCATATGTGAACATTCTACCCAAGAAGACCTGGGAAGCATTAGGCAAATTGAGACTGACATATTCCCCAATTCAGTTAAGAATGGAAAACCAATAATGTATCTTTCCCATAGGAATATTGGAGAATGTGGAAATCGATGTAGCAGGAGTAAAAATAGTGGATGACTTTGAAGTCTTGATATCATGGGAGACAAGGACCCCTACCCTACGTTACTTGGCATCGGTTGGGCCTATGAAAATTATGCAGTAATTGACTTAAAGAAAGATACCATGACTTTTGAAGTTGAGGGAATCAAGGTAGTTCAACCTTTGGATCCATATGTAGGACCCAGGTACACGGAACCAACAAACAATAATATGGAAGGAGAATACCTAGACCAGTTGTACACTGTAATAGTTGGGACAAGAAATGATTATATAAACCCCACTATGGATGGATCAGTAAGCCGGGGAAGTATACAGTCAATAGATGAAGATTCAGAACTAGATTTTGATAGTTGGAAACAAGGTTTACATGAAATATTCTCAAGAATATGCGCAAATATCAGAATGACCTGATTGGTTGGGACCGAGTCATAGAACACCCAGTATATGATGGCACCTCAGAGCTAGACAACTTTTTGCATAATATGGAAGAAACTATGGGAGAAGATCAAAGAATCTTGGTACTAGATATAGCTTTCCAGAACACCCTCGCTAGATGGTGGGATAATCATAAAGCCACACTCAGAACTTTGGATGAGGTGAAGCAAGCTCTCAAGTAAAGGTTCTAGAATAGGGAGCAGTTAGAATCAGAAATCTAGACGGATCTCCACATTGTGCAACTGTTCAGTGGAGAATCAGACCCTAGGATACACATTCAATAGTGTGTGGCACAGTGGCAGGATACCAAGATACCTTCTCACTTATGGGTTCAGGTATTCCTCCATTCTCTAGGCCCAATCCCGAAAGCTTGGTTTATACATGAGGAAACCAAACGACAGACCTACAATTGGCAGACACTGGCACCTCAATTTTGCAAAGACTTCTCATTCACAAGTAAGTACCTCAAGCTTGAACTAATCCTGCAAAAGACTAAAGAACTTCTTTTTATAGCCAATAGTAATAACAGATCAAACTTTGTAGTGTTTCCCAAGCATACTCAAGAACTTCAGAGTAAACTCCACTTACCCTTGATTGAAAATCCTATAGAATGCTATTAGATTAGCAAAGATTCAGAAAGCCTAGAAAAATTAAAATAACTGAGAAACCTAGCCATCAAAGAGACTAAGGGGAATAGAGAAATCCAAAACACCATACCTAGCCAGACCAAGTTCCTACAATCACCCTTTGAAATTGCAGAAACTTAACATAGGGACCGAAGAGAAACCCAAAATAGCTTTGGTGGGAGATTATTGGGATGAGAAAACTAGTCATGAAATACAGAGTTTACTAAGGGAATACGAAGATTTGTTCCTAAAGACTTTTTCGGAATTGAAGGTAATCAAAGGAGTTATGGGAGAAATGAATATTGAGTTAAAACCAGGATCCAAGCCCGTCAGAAATAGGCCATACCATATTAACCCAAGAGTAAAACAGAAAGTCAAGAAGGAGATTGATAAGATGTTAGAAGCAGGTCTCATTTTTCTGGTAGAAGAAGCAAAATGGGTCAGCCCGATAGTCATTCAAAGTAAGAAAGACACTAAGGATATTAGAGTATATGTGGACTATAGAAGCCTCAATTCAGCCTGTGTGCATGACCCCTTCCCAACACCCTTTACCAATGACGTCCTAGAAAAAGTTGCGAGGAAGGAAGCATACTCATTTACAGGCAGATTCTCAAGATACCATCAAGTTAGGATTGATGAAGAGGACAAGAGAAAAACCACCCTCATTACCAAATGGGGATCTTTTGCATACAATGTGATTCCATTTGGTTTAAAGAATTCCCCTGCAATCTTCTCTAGGATTGTGATAGCATCATTTAGAGAGTTCATTCACAAGTTCATAGAAGTTTATATGGATTATTGGACAATATATAGTCTACTTAAGGAACATGTCACACTGCTAAGGCTAATGTTTGACAGATGCAAAGAGTTACGAATCTCATTAAATCTCAAGAAGTGTATCTTTTGTGTGCCACATGGAAATTTGTTGGGCGACATAGTCTGTCGAGAAGGAGTATTGGTAGACCCAACTAAAGTTGCGGTCATTGTGAATATGTCGCCACCTATGAGTGCTAAACAGTTGGGATCCATACTCGGACACACAGGTTACTATCGCAGGTTCATTCGAAGATATGCCAACATTACTGTACCTTTGGAAAACCTCCTAAAAATGGCTAAAACATTCCAATGGACTCCTGAATGTGACAAAGCATTTGAGCCACTCAAGGAGAAACTCATTACAACACCAATTTTGATATTCCCAAACTGGGAGAAGGAATTTCACGTCCATGTGGATGCTTCAGGAATTGCCTTAGAAGCTATCATAATGCAACCTAGAGATGGAGCTATGGATCACCCTATCTACTTTGCAATTTGGAAGCTGTCACAAGAAGAGCGCAACTAAAAAATGACAGAATGGGAAGGCTTAGCAATGATCTACGCTTTACAAAAATTTAGACATTATCTATTATGATCTCATTTCAAATTCTTTACTGATCATTCAGCATTAAATATCTAGTTAACAAACCTGTGTTGGATGGAATAATTTGCAAATGGCTACTGCTATTTCAAGAATTTTCCTTTGAAGTCATCATCAAGCTAGGACGATGCAACATGAATTTTCCTTTGAAGTCATCATCAAGCTAGGACGATGCAACATCGGACCCAACCACCTATCTAGACTAGAGTCAGGAGAAAGTAGTGGAGCAGTGGATGACCAGCTCCCAGATGCAAACTTGTTCAAGATCAAGGCCATATCAAAATATCTAGAGGATATAGAAATCTTTCTCAGTACAGGAGCTTGTCCTAAAACATATTCTGCAACCCATAAATTCTATATGGTCTTCAGAGCAGCATATTATCAGCTAATCATCGGGCAATTGTATAAACTAGGACTAGACAGCATCCTTAGACAATGTTCCCTAGATCATGAAAGGTAGGATATACTCTGGGAATACCATAGTGGAATTGCAGGAGGACACGTAGGAGGAAATGCA
>CBVK0103516833.1:0-15812 GCA_900067695.1 Picea abies
ACCTCTATAACCTCCAGGTGCATCCACATATCCCACAAGCATGGGGCACAAGTAAATCGGGGTGAGAATCGAACTTGAGACCTTCTTCTTACATTTCCTTCCATTTACACGGCACTTGCCAATCGGTCTACACCCCTATGGGCTATAAGTTTAATAGATATTATTATTAGATTTGGATCCAATTTTATTTGAAAATTGAATCAAATAATCGAAATTAGATCAATTTTTCCATTTAGGTTGCAATTGGGCTCACATTCCAGAGGAGATCACCATCCCAAACAAGAACATATCTAATTGGGATCTGCCATCGAGTGATTATACATCATTATTGGTGATATGAATTTTTTTATCGTTAACACTAACCATTTTCACTTGATCAATGTACGCATCCCCTTAAGTTCAAAGAGAGTTCCATTGTGTTTCATTGATGTACTTCCCCACCTGAGGCGCAAGAGAATACCTTTCTCATTTCATTTGTGTACTTCCACCCTTAAGGTGCAAGAGAGTACCTTTTTCATTTCATTTTTGTACTCCCCCCTATTGACACGGGAAAATTTCCCATGCCAACATGAAGGAAGATTACCCGATGGAAGGTCCCAATTAGACATGCTCTCATTTGGTATGGAAATATCCACCGATATGTGGGCCTGATTGTTGGTAATTAAATGGATTTCTCTCCAAAGAGAGACTTACTCATTTAAACTATTCTAAATCCTAAATACACTTCTAATTTATTATGCATATGCAATCGTGTTCTAACCTCTAACTACTCTTACTCTAACATAAACATATATCGATTGCAAGAAAACAATTTTACTTATAGAAACAAAAATATTTCACATTTCACAGTAATAATCATACTAGTATGTTCAATTCAAATATAAACAAGAAGAAATCCACATGTTTAAAAGGAATTAAATATATTCTTGCAATCAAATCGCTTATAATTATTCTAAATCATATTTCATTAACAAGGAAATAATTATATCGCAAATGAAACGACGGCTAAATAAAATGTAAATATCAATTGATACACGTAGATATATCTAGTGCATAAAACAATAAACATTGTATGGTCATAAGCATCTTCTCCGTGTATTAAATCCTTAAAAAAATTCCTTAGAGAGAGGTACAAGAAAAATCTCCAAGAAATTATTTCGATCCTTAACTCAACCTAATAAAAATATACAAGAGAAATTTTGGATTCTCTAACCCTCCCCCACTACTAAAACCAGAGTCCCCCCTTTTAATAAAACTCCCCCGGGATATTTATTTCCTCTGTTTCTTTTTTTTTACAACCACTCCATTTTCCAACTCATGCTTTGATTCTTCTTTTTCCCAAAATAGTTGGAAAAATAATACAAATAAAATATCCTCTCAATCAATTGCATTGTTACAAGCTTTCTCATTTTCAACGTTTTATTTTCTTTATTTTTCCATCTATCTCCTACATAAAACAATTATAATATAATCATTGATATCAATATTCGATAAAATATATTCAAGAGGAATCTTTTTCCAACTCATTCCTTCATTTTAGGATTTTGTTTTCATTTTCCTAAAATAATTGAAAAAAAATAACTATCATATCAATAAAAATAGAATTTAAGTGTTTGCCTAATTTCATCTCAAGCTTACTTGTACATTAATAAAACCAAAAAATATTAATAATAAACCAAACTAATAAAATTTATCTTCAAAATAATTAAACATGATAATTATGAAAAATAAAATGCATGACAATTAAAACTTAAAATATTCTCTTCACTCTTGTTTAACATAACCTTCACCAATTTCCTCAACCAAATCATGCACCAATTTCTTAATGATTTCGTTGACAAAAACCTTTGTGATTTTGTTCCTTCTTACCTAGCCAAATCATCCTCAAATTTACTGCGATTTGGGGCCATTTCTCTCAGCAAAAACATGGACATATTCTCTCAATTTTTTCTATCATTTCTACTATAAATCCAAAAAATATAATTCTTCCAAAATGTTCTTACACTCCCAACTTTCCAACGAGCCATTTCTTGTTCAATTTGGCCATCTGAAACTCAAGATATGGTTCATGTAAATGAGCACTTAACAGTCGTTGATATCCTCTTTGATTAATTTTTAATCGTTGATCTATAGGCTTATTTTTTTATCCCACATTCATTGTGGAAAAGCATTACAATCAATTTATATTGTTTTTGCCTCCCCGTGTAATTTGTGTGTGAAGTTATGGGAGGTATAGAACATTAATCCCACGTTACGATAAAATATGGAGTTCAAGAAAATATAAAAAATGAATGAATGTGAAATTTCTTGATGTTTGGATTCCAGATGGGTCGGGAGAAATGATGTTTATTAAATAAAATCCATATTCGTATCATAGTTCCAATTGCAAGGGTCAACGTTCCACATCTGGAAATATGCGAAATTTTAAATTGGCACATTGTGAGAATTCTAGACATTTGGATCCCAGATGTTAGGAATTTTTTGTTAAAGTCCAAACCTGGATTGGTGTGGATATGGAAGTTCATAAAATAATAAATAAATGAATAAAAATTGAAATATAGATTAAAATTAAAAAAAAAAAGGTAAAAAGAGAAAATCTAGAATTTCTGAAAAATTAAAAATGCCAATAATTTGAAGCCATGAATGTCTGGATGATGTGAAGTAAATTTATAAAATAACAAATGTAAAATGTTAAAGAAAAAAAAAAAAACTTCAAATACATTTCAGTTTAAAGAAAATTCAGATAAAAATAAAAATGTGAAATGTGAAATAAGAATTGTAAAATCAAACTTGGGGTTTCCCATAACATAATTTTTGGGTTTCCCGTGAAATAAAATTATGAAACTTGGGATTTCAATAGAGGATGTCATGGTTCCACATATGACATCTAGTGGATTAGTTAAAATACTTGGAAGTTGAAAACTTGGATGTCTGGATATGAATAATGTTCACAAATAAAGAGGAGCCTCAAGCCTTGGTGGCCAAATGTATGACAAAAAAATTCCTTAGCATTCAATTTTTTTGGCTCAACTTCTAATGAAATATACCTTAGGAAGACTTAAGAACATGATCACACTTTAAGGTCAACCTTCAAATACCTTTCCTCGATCATACGATGTCTTGAAATCTTCTTTTCAAATCTGCATCATTTCTTCATGATACAAGATAAAGCATGAAGTCATCACAACAAAATAAAAGTGAAAGATCAATCAAAAATTTAACATAGAAGACTCAATAAACATGATCAATGGATAAAAGAATCAAAAAGGACATTTTACAAAGAGTATGTCAAAGGATAGAAGGAGCATTAGAAATCAAAGATTCAACCATGGGCGCAATCTATATAAGGCTCAAGGGGCTTCATGAATGATCAATTAATTGATAAAAATTCAATCTCTAACCCCTAGTTAGTCAAAGAATAGATAGTAAGCTCTCAAGATTAGGCATTAAAACTAAAAATTTTTGTAGGGGGGGGATTTTCTTTTTGTTGATCCAAAAAAAATAAAAGGGGTGGTTATTGTCGCTGCAACAATTGGTGACATACTGAAAGAACCAGTTATCTTTGCCAACGAAATCAAGGCTTTCTACTGCAAATATGAATGTTAATAATAATATTTGTAAAATGCAAACAATTTTCTAGAGGTTATGTGTACCACAATGATACGAAATTCCTAAAATATGTAAACCCAAATTTCAAGTACTTGTCATAAAACATACCATTTTTAAAGATCCAATTAGCGAGGTAATTTTTTTTAACTAGTCACACACTTCTGATTGATTCTTGGTTTGACCATAGGGTTTTTTACTTTTATTACAAGAAGACATCCACATAGTGTGTTCATCATCTCTCTTTTCCCAGTATTTCTTTGCTACCAACAAGTGTCCATATCCCCAACAAAGTTTCCTCGGTACCATACAAGCATGGCCCCATAGCCAGCAAGCATCCATATCCTCAATGGGTTTACATGTACTTCCCACACTAGCTTATTAATGTGAGATGGATGGAGCTCAAAGAAAATATAAAATAGACACTTTCCTTTACTCTCTAATTATTGGTGCATTGCTTAGTAGGCATATGTGTTCCACCACAACTACCAGTCAATGTCCAATAGCTTTGAGCTTCATAAAGATATTTTAGATAGAGAAGCCCATGTTTTCCATGACTTGGAAATATGTCTTCAGTGTATGGCCAAAGTTGGAACTCACTCAAACTCAAGGATTAAAATTCATGAAAAATATGGTGTCAAATTAGACCAAGGAACACCGTTATTAAAAATAAGAGATGAAGGCAATATTCACGTGAGGGAAAGTGCTAAGGTCAAAAACCGAAACCAAAACTAAATCATAGAAAATAAAATAAAATAAAACTAAAAGAAATTAAAAAAATGAAAATGTCAATCATCTGAGCAGCATGTGACAAATCATTGAAAGCGGAAGAGTATGTATAAAAATCATTTACAATACATCTCCAAGAATTAAAACTAAGGGAAAAAGGTTCACCAAATAAAATTTCCATACAAACTAAATCCCAACAAGAAGGACTCTTGGGACAAAGTACATAATTTGGAAATCAAAACCAGCAAGATCATGGGGAACAGAGATCAATCAAACTAATATCAAATAAACCTCCCTATTCTGATGAACTTTAAACATTTCCTGGTGACAATAGTTCAAATTCTTGAAATGCTCAAAAAACAAAATTCAATAAAGTCATGAGTTGCATTTCATAAGAATTCACGCCCTTTAAAATTACTGTCATGGATAAGGTCTTAGTAAAATAAGATTTTGAAAACGCAGGACCTTCAATCTCATAAATTACATTTGTTATCTTTTACAAAGGTATTCACTGCCTCTTTTTTATTAACTCTGATCATTCCAATGATTTTAACATTCATACCTGATAGGATAAGAGAATAATACTATGCCATGGAGATAATCAAATTGATAAAAAAAAAATGTAATAGAAATGACTCCAAATCAGCGATTTCAAAGCATGGAAAGATACTTTCCAATAAGTTTGTATTAAATATCAAGTCCGAAATCATCATTGATCGGTAGGAATAGGACTACATCTCTAAGAAACTATTAATTTGGTGAGTAGTATGATTGATTCACAAAGATTGATAACATATAAATTTTCTCAAAGAGATCTAAACATAAAAAATTTAAAAGTAATATTTCTTTGAATTGTCCAAACATGTTTCCAATCTATGAGGAATGTATTTTGCTACTGGTTATAACAATCCATCTCTAAACCTGCTTATATACAAGAAGAAACTTGAATTGAGCAAGCTTCTTGTATGATAGGGAAACTCATCCTTAAATGACTTAACTCAAAACTAATATTAATCTAATAACAGAAATAAAGACTTAATATTAAAATTAATCCTAGGTAAACAAATAAAAGGAAAATTGTGTTAAGTTATTATAGAACAAGCCTATGTTATGACATGCTGGTTGGAAACAATTAAGCAAACTAAATGGAAATATATCCATCATAAAATCTCCATACCTGCAATCGCGTGATCATTTAAAGGCATTAAAAGGGATTGGAGTGGTCTTAATTTAAGACGGAAATATTTTTAACACTCAATAATTTGAATTACTATGTACAGGATAGATGAATCATTATTCAAAGAAAATCCAACCTAGAAAGATCTCTCCAACCAGGCTTCAATTAGGTAATAGACACTAAATTAGAAATCCTTTAGTGCTTATTGTCATCAAAATTATATAAAAATGAACAACAACTTATATCCATTCTCAAAATAACATTTTCATTACTTTACATTAAAATGGAAATATGTCCATACCGGGTCATTACATGAGAATCATGAATTTCATGGTATGAATGGTGATTAGTAAACTAATCCAAATACACAGAGAGAAAAAACTCTAAGAGTGTAACAAATAAATGCTTCCCTTTTGTCAAAAACAATTTTGCACAGAATCTCTTCTAGGGAAAACATTAGCATTCCAACCTTTATTTCCTTTCCATCTTGTCCATGAGATTCCTTTTGTATTTAGCCAACAAGTCGCTTTATTAAAAGTAATAAAGGGAAACGAAAAATAACTAGAAATTAGAAAATCAAGATCATACTATCATATGTAATCTATTAAAAATAAAATAATCTAACAACTATAATTCATCAAAATGAAAATCATTTATAAATGCTTTAACCATTGGGTACATCTCAGAAAATATCAATATGTAGCCTTACCTATTGTTACGAGATTTTCTACCCTGTGAACTTAGGCCTATGTCACAACAAATCGCAATCGTATCTAAAAGACTGAACCTACCCTCCAACATAAAAATTAATAAATAAATGATTACTTAGAAGAGAGAAAGAAGGATACCATAGCTTATATCCAAACATTTAATGAATATCCTCACTCTTGACCTTTGACTTGCTCCAGGCCTTTGTCTCTACTAGTATGTAAAATAAACCAAGTAGATACTACAACAAGGTAGTTAACAAACCAAATTATAAATGCAATATATAAAACTAGATATATAAAGAAAATTCAAAATATAAGAACTAGTTAAACATAATTTCACATAGATTGGAGGGAAAGATAACTCTTTTATTAATCAACATGAATAGGTGAGTTACAACTTGATTATGATGGATGGCACTGCCTTGAAACTAACCGCCTAAATTCCTCCTATGAACTCTTCAAACATCAACTCAACAATGGAGTACTTCCTCACATGATTCATAAGGGATAAGAACACACCAAACAATCATATAGGAGAGAGGAAGAGATACTAAAAAGTAAATTTCCAGATCAAGGGATACTACTCATAGATTCGGGGAATAAGGAATCTTGCAAATTGACAACATATTCTTGCACCAAGGTTGTCTCCCCCCATATACACCTCCATAGGTGCTTATATACCATCATAAAGAGGTTGATATGGTTATATTCCATTGTGTATGGGAAATTGGAGGTTTAGGACTGGGAAAACCCATAAACCCCACCCAAAGATACAGAATATTTTTATTTTTCACAAAATTGAGGGTGTACGCAATTTTCACACTAGAAAATAGCATATGTGTGCGATTTGCACATGGATGAATAGCATACATAAACAAAGAGATTGTTTTTTAAGATGATTTTGATGAAGGAGAGTGGGATTAAGGTTTGCAAGTTGAGGAATGGATTAGGCCATCTAACAAATGAAATTTGGTGTGGCAATTTGTGCTATAACATATGCCCCCTAATGTGTGAGGTCAGAAGAGAAACTGATGGATGAAATACATTATAACTCTAAGAGGTGAGGATGCATTGAAGTAATTCCAAATGAAAGTACCCAAACATTTGATCTAGGAACATAACCTACAGCAGAAATCAAGTAAGACCATTCTCTTCCCGAGTTAGGCATACCCATGCTCTGGAGTGATAGAAGCATGGCTACCAAATCAAGTACATTGTGGATCCATGAGTAATAAAATATAACTGATGTCCATGGCCATGAAAACTATAAACAGTGGATCCATGTGATATATAGAAGTAGCAATAATTGCCATGAGAAAAATACACAGTGGATCCATGCAAAAATGTAGATCATATCCACGAATGGATACACAGTGGAGTTGTGTCTCAGAATCAAATCAAAGGATATATGGAACCAATGAAGTGAAAAATTGATCCTATGCAAGTATCGATTTCACTTAGGGTGGTACAATAAATACAATTCAGGTAGGATCACAAAATATGTGATGCTCATACTTCACCTGAATTCTTCAATCTAATCATAATTGTATGAGTTTACACTACGTGAATATGTGTTGAAGTTGAACACATTGAGACACCATTTGATTACTAGTCATTGACGTATATCATTAACAAACATGAGACAACCCACCGATAATGATAATGGATGTCAAGGTACCTAGTACAATCTAACAAGTGTGAATAAAGGAGTTGATGTCAAACACTTGATAGAATCTACCGATTAGGGGACATTTATGTATTCCCGTTGTCAATAGTGTGGGAACCTGCTACTTATGACTACAAGCCCCAAGGTACTAAAAATGACTCTAGATCCCTGTCCCAAAGCAAGATGTGTTGAAGTCGATAGGAAGAGATATGCTGGAAGGAGGGCATTAAGGCATCCCCATCATCCAACATTAGGAGTAGCAGAAGGCCAAACATTTGGAAGGACTCGGACGAAAATATTGTAAGGACCACACCGAGGTACAACTCCAACATGCACCAGATGGAATAGAGCAAGGTAGAGACTCTCTTAATAGAATCCAATGATGAAGACTACTGAAAAGGATGAGGAATCCACCAATGGGGTTAGATGGAAACCAAGGTACCACATGAAGCCCTATGTGTGATGATTGTTGTTGGCATTGAACGCAAGGGAACCCACTTAGTCAAAATGACCAATGATGGTTTTTCATTTGTTGAGTGCAAGGTCACATATCAATGATGTAAATAGGACCAAGGTGAAACTCTAGGTCATACTCTCAGAGCAATGAGTCATATTCAATAAGAGTAGACCTTCCAGCAAGAAGTCAATGAGGACCTTCTATACTAGCACGAGTGAGATACAAAGATACTTGTGAAACTAAGAAGTACTTCACTGACATGGGAAGGTCAACTTGGAAAGTCAAGGAGTTATGGTGAATGGTCGACTCATGCTAAAACTTCCCTTGAACAAAAGAATGACACATTATGTTACTAAGGCAGCATGGAATATTATAAACTAGGATACATTTGTGACACGGGAGGCATCAACAAATGCTCCATATGACTGGAAGAATAACCATCTGGAGGAGATTATGCTCACAAATGAGAAAAATACCTCCTAAAGCCATACTAAACCCATTAATATTGAGACACTGAATCAAAGATTGTGATTTTTTCAAGGGTGACAGGACTGCTTCCAAAAGAGATAGACGCTTCCCCCCTTCTTTTTTTTGTTTTTTGATTTTTTTTTGTCTTTTTCATATTATTAAAGCCTAAAAAAGAATAAAATAATGCTATGGTAAAATGGAGGAAATGAGTGTTGCGGGAAAGAAAACTAGCTCCAAAGCGTAAGGAACATACCTATGCTCAATGCAAGGAAAACATGTGCACGATATTGACACTTGGGGAAAAGTTTCCACCAGGGATACAGGTGTCAATTTACAAAGGCTATTATTGCAAGGTTGGTAATGTTTCGAGAATGCATACACAATGGGATATATAACAACAAGTTGAAGCCGACATTAGCCTCAAAAATAATGAGTGGACAATATGCAATGCAAGTACAACTCATCACACCAAATTTTTGGAAGCCTCATGGTTAATTGGCCAGTAATAGATGAGAAGAATATATGAAGCTTCGACGTAAAGTCATGGAAGGACTAAACAGGGCTTCCAAGCCTATGGAAAAATTCAAGCATAGGGTGCTCAAATGGCTAGTGAGGAGCTAACTAGGACACCAATGAAGAGGTAATCTCTACCATCCATAAACGACACTTTTATAGAAACTTGAAGGTATAGTGTCACAATGAATGGGTTGACCCAATGGAAAATATGTGATCGATACAAATAAATGCATAATGTAGGAGGAATGGAACCTACCCTATATGCCAGTAAGGAGCACAAAACCTGTCGAAGAAGTCAAAAAAATGCTAAAACATATGTAGCAACACATAAATGAGGGAGCCCCATAGGTATTAGCCAGAAAAATATAGAGAAGAAGTATTGAGGCTTCAACACAAAGTCATGGTCGGACTAAACTGGAGTCTCGAGCCTAATAATAAACTTGCAGCATGGGCGCCAAAATGAAAATGGGTTCTAACTAAGGCACCCATGGAATATAGGCTCTACCACCAACAAAATGATATTTCAAAAAACAGTTAGATGGGTTCATATCACAAGCTAATGGGTTTGACCCTAGGTAAAAGTGGAAATCACAACTGAAAATGCAAAATTCAAGGTGGGTGAGACTTATTCAAATATGCCAGTTATATGAAAACATTACCTTCCCAGAGTCTTGAAAAAACACGGTCAACCGAAAAAAGGGCCAAAAACCTCCCTAAGTATACTTCCAAAACCTAAAATTCCATAAAAAACACTACAATGCCCATTAAATATTAGTCCCATTAATAATAAAAAAATGACAAAACTATAGTAATTGGGTCAAAAAATGGCATTAAATAGTAATAAACTCACCATTTTACCATGTTATTGTCAAAATTTACCAAAGTTGACCTTGTTAGTGAAAACCCTTCCACCTTCCAACAAATATTTCGAGAGCTCAAAGCAACGAAATCACTCGCCATTTGGACCAAGTAAGTTTCATACCCTACTGTACATTTTCATCCATTTAATTTTTAAAATGTATGAGAAATTAAGGAGCGTGCTTCTCTTTTTCTTCCATACTCTCTGTGTACATGATTCACCTTGGGGTGAATAGCGTATATACAATATTCAGCCTAAAATGAATCGCATATATATGTGATTGTTCTAACTATGAATAGCGTACAAGTTCACAAAAGTGGAAAAATTAAAAATGCTAACTCCCTTATTCTTTAAATTTCGCAGGTAGTATGTTCAATGAAGAGAAAGTGACCATGAGGTCATTGATAATGTTGTGGTGGAATATGCTAATTCTGTTGAAGCCCTTTGTCAATGTGGCATGTACAATTTTTTCCAAACAAGTAGCATGTGAGCACAAATACAGTTACTAAACTTTATCATAGACTACTGGAATCTAGATGCAAAGGCCTTTATTCTCGATGGAAAACCATTGACTATCACAGTAGAGGATATCTATTTCATTATAGGTCTCTCAAAAAGAGGAGTGGTAGTGAAGCTGAGAACCCGAGGAGGTGGTGGCTTAACCATAGAAGATTATATAACCACATATTGTGAAGCAAGCACCATCAAGGTGGGTTCACAAATACCCATTAAAAATATAGAGAGATTAAGCCTTAAAAGCATCATGTATACCATGACTCGCATTGTAGGATCGACATATTTACACTAGGCATCATGATCTTAGATGAAATATGCCAATGAGTGTCTAAGACTGACAGTGTTCCACTGGAGTACTACTATGCTCAACGGTATGAAGACACAATTGACAAACTGCAAGTTACGAAAGAACAAAAAATTTGGGTTCGAAACTGTTCTATGTTCCTTTTTCTTTGAGAGAGTACCAGGAATAAGCCCAAGGAAACATGTGAGAGAACACCAAAGAACATGGCCAGCGTTAATCCGATGGACAGAGCTACTGACACACCTAGTAGGGGGAGCAGTGTTCAACCCCTTCAATGATGACTTATTTGAATGGTGGGAAAGATAGATACCCACCATCGAAGACTACCCATGTGTCAGGATTGAATTCTCCCAGGACCCAAATACAACCATACCTCCTGACACGGTGATTGGAGAGATATGTAAACTCTTTTTTTTAAGTTATTTAAATTTTTATTTTTTTAATAACATGTTAAAAGAAGAAATCAACATGTATTTTTGGCGATATCTGTGTTACTAAAATGAACCTTTTGGATGTGCAGATATAGCTCTTGTGAAACATGTTGACTTCCCATGGAATAGGCATCGGGGAAGAGGTGAAACTCAAGCCAGTGATGATGAAATTAGGACACTTCAGAACATGGAAAGGAACATGGAGGCCATGACATGTTTCATCCATGTGGAATTCATAGATGATTTACCAGTGGGGATGCAGTGTCATGTAGTTAGTGTACCCTGGACATGGGTCCGTCTTTTCCAGCGTTTGGCAAACATTGTACTTTGTTATGATAGAGCTCACAAGCCTCGGGCCTAGACCTTATATGTGCCAAGGGCACAATTTTGCATCTATAAAAACTTGGGGCTAGAAGCCCGACTTTTGAACTATGGACCTCATTATCTTTATACATATTTTTCCCTTGCATTATTATGATTAACTTTAAATGCATCTATAAAAACTTGGGGCTAGAAGCCCGACTTTTGAACTATGGACCTCATTATCTTTATACATATTTTTCCCTTGCATTATTATGATTAACTTTAAAATTATGGATATTTACATGTGTAAAAGATGTGTACTTGTGTTATTGATGAGACAAACTCCAATTTAGAATATAGTTAGCATATGCATCAACTACTAGATTAGATTGTCTAAAAACATGTACATAAGTAATGATCATTCCAGAAGACGTACTCTAAGGAAGCGATAGAGCAACACTAGATTGTGTATATAGTATAGACCATTCAATTGTGACACTACCACTTGAGAATCCAAATAGACCCAAAGACATTGAATTCCATGTAACATAACATCTCATAAAATCTCAATAATGACACTATACTTGGCTACATTATTGCTAGTTTCTCTAAGACAAACACCTCCAGAGGAAACTAGCTGGTTTGCAGGAAAATAAATCACCCAAGCAGTGGAAGCAAGATTCTGAGTGTGGTGGTTGGCACTGTCTGCAAACCTAATATAGACCAGCAACCCTCCCCCCACGGCATCTTCCACACAGTAGAAGTACAATGATTAATAACACAAGAAAAATGAAAAAATAAATATATTCAAAGTTATATACAAGATATAGAAAATAATTACAAAAGAACTAGCACTTGAGCAATGAATCTCAAGCATAGTACTTTTTAAGATAGAGCCCAATTCTAGGCTCCATCAATACATTTCCCTCATAATATTCCAACTCATAGGCTCCTTTCTTCAACACATGTTTCATGACATACTGACCATGAGACATAAGGTTGAACTTGCGTGCCCCCAAGGAATCCTTGTCCTAGTCATAGACCAAACCCTCAAATGAACGGATTTATCATAGTGAGTCTTGACACGCTTATTATTTTCCTCATTTGCTATAGCAGCATCTCAACATTTCTCATCAATATGTTCTAAGTAAACAAGGTTCTCTTCAAGTTCATTTGTGTCAAGAAGGAGCTTAATAGAAATCTTAAGTGAAGGGATTTCACATTCAATAGGCAAAACTGCTACTACCCTGTGAACGATTTGAAAAGGAAAGAATCTTGTTAAAGTTTTGACTAAGGTTTGGTAGGCCCACAATGTTGGATATAACATCAAGTGCCAATTTCATTTGTTCGTGTTGGCATTTTTTTTCAAAATGGTTTTCAGGGATTTATTAACAACTTCAACTTGACCATTTTCCTGAGGATAGTAAGGAGAAGAATGCACCTACCTAAAACCTAGTTTTGATGCTAAATATAAGATCATGTCATTCTAAAAGCGATTACCATGGTCAGTGCAAATCTATTTTGAAACCCTAATCCTAGCCATAACCTGGTTAAACACGAAGAGTGTTGTGGTTTCACCATCATTAGCAAACGTCGGCATGGCATATTCTCACTTCTTAAAATAGTCAACGACCACTATAATATATCGATGCCCCCTAGCCAAAAATGTGTGGCATGTCATAAAATCAACCCCTCACTTGGTGAAGGGGATGATGGTAATGACGGGAAAAATAGGAGCAGGATGTGCACACATATTTTTAGAAAACATTTGGCAAGGGTGACATTTCTTGACCACTTCAATGCAATCCTTAAATATTGTTGGCCAAAAATATGTGGCACGCAAAATATTTTGGGTTGTTGCCAACCCAGATAGATAACCACCACATGCTCCACTATGGAAATCATTCAAAACCAAATCCACTTCCTCATGAGTGAGGCAATGACGAAGAATTGAATCTACCCCTCAACAATACTAAGTGTCACCAATGATGAGGTAATTCTTCGCCAGGTGGTGAATCCATTATCACTTGTCTCGCGAAAAAAATGTGAAGGACACTTTAGAGTCTGGAGATATATGATAATATATCCATATCAAGGATCAAACGAAGAGATGAGGAATATATGATCATCCAAAAACGAGTCGATAATTTTTTTATCCTCATTCTTTGCTGGAAACTCCGATGTAAGTTCAACGAAGAAAAAAGATTTTTTGGATTTGGTAGAAGCAAAGTCCAAATTGAACTCGAAGATTTTTTGTATTTCCTTCTAATTATTCACTAAGTCAAATGTATTGAAAAGGACAGTAAAATGTAATTTCGAAGACATTGAATAGCATGGAAGGATGTCTCAATGTGCAAATACTTTAGTTGAGGAAAAACCAAGACACAACTCAAATAATAGATGATGTGCTCCTGGAGCTCATCATCTTCCTGAACTAAAACCATGTCGATAGAAGATTAAATTGCTTCCAAATACAACAGGAAATTTTTTTATAGTCGGGTGGACTAAGAAAAGGGGTAGAGACTAGAGATTTATTCAATGCATTGAATGAACGATATGCCAATTCATCCCAAAAAAAAGGGACCCCTTTTTTTCAAGAGGTGCATAAAGCCTTTAGTGATATCAACATAGTTTGGTATGAAATGTCAAAGGAAATTTGTCTTTTCTTGTAGGCTCTAAAATTGACACATGGTACATGGGGGAGGGAACTGTATTATTTCCTCAAACTTTAAAGGGTCAACCATGATCCCTTTGTTCGAAACAATAAAATCCAAGAGACGCCTCGAAGTGACAGAAAAATTGAATTTGTGTGGATTCAAACGAATTTGATAATAATGACATCTTTCAAAGACAATACGGAGGTGTAACATATGTTGCACCATCTTACAAGAATGAGTTACAAGATCATATACATAGGCCTCCACTATGTGTTTGATGTCATGGAAAGTGAACACCATGGTCCGTTGAAAAGTAGCTCTAACATTTTTTAGGCCAAAAAGAATTTTGTTGTATGAAAAGGTTCCCAAAGGATAAATAAAAACAGTCTTATGTTGGTCCTCGAGGCGGATTTGTATCTAGTTGTAACCAGAAAAACCGTCCATAAAAGAAAATTTTTCACTTCCTACACATTCATCAATGATTTGATCTATAAATGGTGTAGGAAAGTTATCTTTAGGACGAGCCTTATTTAAATCGTGGAAATCCATGCAAACTCGAATGGTGCCCTACTTCTTGTCTACCGGAATGGGGTTGGATACCCATTCTATCAATGACACTAGATAGATAAAGCTTTCTTTAAGCAATTTTTCTACATTAGCCTTAGTTGTTGTTGATTTCCTAAGGTTGACTAGTCGCAATTTCTGTCGAATAGGTTTAGCATTAGCATAAGTTCGAATCTCGTGCTCAAAAATCTGAGGATCTATACCTGGAATTTCCTCATAAGACTAGGCCAAAACATCATAGAACTCCTTAAAAAGGGTTGTACATAAACAAATTTCTTCTGGAGAATAGGTCGCCCTAATAAAAACATTTTCCACAACATCAGGGGTCTTGGAGATATTGATCAAAATAGTCTCTGAACTATTTTCCATGTTCCCTTCAGCATATATGCCATGAGTCACCAAAGGGTTCAGTGGATGATCAACATCTCCAAACACGATTGATCGAAATTCTGCCTTCTCTACACAACTCAGATCAAGAAGGAAATAGTACCTATGGTGTAAGTCTTCTCAAGGTCATTCAGAACCTGTCATAGCATCTAGAATCGCCTCATCTGAAGGGAGAACAATGTCCAAGAAATAATGAGAGTTGGAATAATTAAGGAGCCATACAGACTCTAAAAAAGGATCGAATTCCTATATCAAGGTAGGATATGGATATTCATCTGCAATAGCTTGTTGGATGGCTTGGTAAACTATCTCCATTACAGAAAATGGCATTGCCATTCTGATATGTTCTAATCTATCCCCCGAAGTCGATGGGGAAGGCAGAGTCCGCAGATATTCAAAGTAATAAGTTAGAAAGGATCTAAATTGAAATATATCATCTGATCTAGATGGATATCGGTGGCC
>CBVK0103516856.1:0-12567 GCA_900067695.1 Picea abies
CTCTTCCGATCTCACTCAAGGCACAAAGTCAACTCCTCAATATCACAAAGCCTTACATACAACTTATGTGCACAAAGCAATTTACATTCTCTTGCACTAAGCTAACCAGGTCTAGTAGTCATGCACTAAGCATATCGCTACCTACATTGCTTAGCTACTACTTATTTATATATTTACAAAGAGGCCTAAACATGGGTAAACCCATGGGTTGACATCCCATACATGTTACATAAACCCTAATAACCCTTTGCTTGGTCCACAACCTGCAAAATAAGCGAGATCCCGCGATATCCACTTCGACTGGGCGCTTCATCTTCGACCAGCCTGTCAAAGTCCCAAAAATGGTCAAACGCAACCAATGTTCCCTCAAAACTTGGTCAAGGTCCAACAACTCCTAGAACTAGTTGTTGGGTTATGTTCCATTGTGTACCTATTCCCTTGTTGCCTAGAATAATTAAAGAATATTGTTGAAATAGTATTTTTCCATGAGCACTTGACAATAATTTTCTCAAAATTGATTGTTGTCATAAATTGTCACTGAATTGTTTGACAAAATGTGCCAACCAAATTTAGAGGAAAATTTGTATAACTCAGGAAAGGAATATTACAGTGGTATCAGAGCATGTTCCTCTGCAAATGTGGGCTCTAAGGGGAATTTGTAGTCAGATTTATGAGGTCAGAAGATGAGCAGAACATTACCTACCGGAGACGTAGGGGAAGAACCTCAGATCCCCCTAGGTGGGAAGAAGAAGAAGTGGTTAGAAAATAAGAGACATGAGAGGCAACACCATCTATCACACGTAAGGGAAAAGGAAATATGGGGGAAGAAGATGATACCAGGATCAAAAGTTTGTTCAATATCTTGAATGACTTGGCCAAGGGTCAAAAGGTCATGATGGGCCTCATGGGGCAGTTTGCTAAGAATTCGTTGGAGGGCACAACAAAGCAGAACCAGAATGGTGATGGGGGTTCAAACAATGGAGAAGGAAGCCACTCATGTACTACCATACAGAGCCACCCCCACTTGTACACCAAATCCCGCAGACCCACTATGCCTCAATTTTTTGGGAATCAGGCCACAAGTCCATTGATGCAAGCTGAGTAGGATGAGCCCTATAGGTCATATTTAGAGGAGTACAAGAGACTAGGAGATAATTTCCACTCGGCCATCTCCTTCATGGAGTTCTGGCTTCGCTAGCCTAAATTGGTTCTCGTAGGCTAAGTCGGAAAACTTACCTAGGGAGCTCAACTTTTGCCTAGGAATTGACTTTATAAAGTGAAAAGGGAAAAAAGAGAGACATGGGTCTTAGGCAAAATAAAGTCACTTAAAAATTATAAAGTGTGCAAGCATAAAGTGACTTTAAAAGAAAATTAAAAAGTAAAGTGAGCAGGAATTAATTCAATGAAGAAATAAAAGAGGGGAAAAGAGGAGGTGCCCCTCATTCTTGCATTCACTCACTTGGAAATTAGATTTTGAGAGCTCTTGAGGAAAAAGTCTAGGGTTTGTGGAAACCCTTGTGCATTCACTGGTTTCGATGTTGCGACGATACACCATGTCTAGTTTAGTGAAGAGATTATCTAGATCTCTTCCTTCGAATACATTGATTACTTAGATATCAGAGTGGCATCATTCTACTTCACTTGTGGTTGAGCTATCTCTAGCAAACGGGGTCGACAGGTTCAAGAGGGTCGATTTATCTCATTTCTGAGCATTATTCTTTGTTTTGGAGGTTGATTTGGCAGTGTGGGACTAGTTTCTTCATTGTTGGGCACATTACTCCTTACCTGGGTGCATTCCTTCATTGTTAGGCGCATTGTCCCTTACCTGGACGCATTCCTTCACTGATGGACGCATTGTCTCTTACATGGGCACATTCCTTCAGGTGTTGGGCGCATTTCACCTATTATGGGACAGATTAACACATGCTTGGCATATATCTTCCATTGAAGCCCGAAATATCATTTGTGGGGAGCATTTCCTCCATCGTGGATGAGTTTTCTAGTTGTCGGGCGCATTTCCTCCCTTGTTGAAGCCAGAACTTGTGATGTGTGTCGTGTATCTTCCTTCGAGGCACTTTTTGTAGAGGTTGGCCACAAATAAGAATTTTTTGGTGCATATTCATTACATTAAATATAAATTTTCCATACCTGGGTAAGTTTTGGTGGCTGTGAGGAGGGGATTAACTTCAGACAACAAATTTGCAGCTAGTTATTACACATATCAGATTGAGTACCATGCCATTTCTCGGGACCCTACACCAAATGTGGAGCAACTATTATTTTCAGTGAATTATCATCTCATTTATTGGATATCTTGTTGCTATAGCACAACAAGAGACATCATTATATCAGGTTCTTTATTTGCAATCATGTAGCTTACTGTTGTCAAATCTATTTAATGATTAAGTGTTGATATTTGTGCCCACTCCTAAATATGGTTGTTGGGTTATCTTCCATTGTGTACCAATTCCCTTGTTGCCAAGAATAATTAAAGGATATTGTTGAAATAGTATTTTTACATAAGCACTTGACATTAATATTCTCAAAATTGATTGTTGTCATAAATTGTCACTAAACTGTTTCACAAAATCTGCCAACCAAATTTAGAGGAAAAATTGTATAACTCAGGCAAGGAATATTACATTGGTATCAGATCATTTTCCTCTGCAGATGTGGGCTCTAAGGGGCATTTGTAATCAGATTTATGAGACCAGAAGATGATCAGAACATTACCTACTGGAGACGTAGGGGAAGAACCCCAGATCCCCCTGGGTGGGAAGAAGAAGAAGTGGTTAGAGAAGAACGGACAGGAGAGGTAGCACCATCTATTAAACCTAAGGGAAAAGGAACTATGGGGGAAGAAGATGATACCAGGATCAACAGTTTGTTCAATATCTTGAATGACTTGGCCAAGGTTCAAAAGGCCATGATGGACCTCATGGGGAAGTTTGCTAAGAATTTGTTGGAGGGCACAACGAAGCAGAACCAGAATGGTGATGGGGGTTCAAACAATGGAGAAGGCATCCACTCACGTACTACCATGCAGATCCATCCCCACCTGTACACCAAATCCTGCAAACCCACTATATCTCAATTTTTGGGGAATGAGGTCACAGGTCCATTGATGCAGGTTGAGTAGGATGATCCCTATAGGGAATATTTAGAGGAGTACATGAGACTAGGAGATGATTTCCACTCAACCATGTCCTTCGCGGAGTTCTACAATATGAATATCATAAACCGACTGAGAGGGCCCATCCGGGCTATGACACACAATTTTGAGTTGCAACGTACTATTGGGAAAGTCATTATTCCCAACTTTGACGGGGGCTCTAAATGCTCCACTAGATCATGGGTGCAGAAGCTCAATACTTACTTCCAGTTGCACCAGATGATAGAGACAGATGCCATTAAATTGACCACCTTCCGCCTAGATGGCAAGGCCCATGAGTGGTGGTACCATGGGTTAGTCACTTTCGGACATGCCAGAGTTACCTCCTACCTGGACCTCACACAGAGACTCATCAAGAGATTTGAATGAAAGGACCCTGAGCTTCACTTCGGAGAGTTGGCTCAGCTCAAACAGACAGGTAGTCGGGAGGCCTATATATTTGAGTTTCAGAGGGTCGTTGTTCGTGCTCTTTTCGTCAATGTGTGAGCAAAAAGTGAGCACTTGACCAGCTTCATAAATGCGTCGTTTGGCAGGCGCGCGGGTTTTGCACCCCACAGCCGCGCATATGCGCCCGTTTTTACGAAGATATGGCGTGCATGCGCGTGTTTTTCATGGGCGCGATGCGCTTTTGAATTTTTTAGCCACTTTTGTATAGTTTTGGCCTCTTTTTGTGTTGTGGAGTTAATCCTTGTGCCATGAATGACTGTTTTTCTGTGCTGACGATGCGGAGTTCTTGTTGCCCTGTGCGGACGAAATTTCAGTGATAACAGTCGTTGTGATGGTGTCAAAGATTTCAGAGGGTCGTCTATTGATGTTGTTTGTGGAGGAGCTAATGGAGCCTCTACAAGGATGGGTCAAGGCCTACAAGCCTACCTCTTTACAGGATGCAGTCAGCAGAGCTTGGGACATGCAGGATGGAGTACCTAAAAGCTGGTTTCTACCCAAACCCACTTTTACCCCAAGGACTAAGGACATCAAACCACCTCAGAGAGATTGGGATGGCAAGCCCAAACTGGATGAAGAGACCAAGAGAGAATTGAGGAAAAGGAAATTGTGTTTCAACTTTCAGGAGCCATGGGCACCAGGGCACAGATGCATCGGGAAGGATAGAATGGGAAAGGCCCATTACATTGAGGTATACTCTGACAGTGACAATGATGAGGATGAGGAGGTGGAGCAGGCACAAGACTAGGGACATCCAGCATCAGGAGAGGAGCCTTCACAGGCTAGGGCTAACAACCCATTCATGGCATCGATGTCAAGATTTCTGAGATATCATACCTTCAAGGTCATGGGTGTCCTACAAGGGCACAAGGTGACAATATTGATCGATGGGGGAGCATCCCATAACTTCATCGATGGTAACATGTTAGAGAGGAGAGGAATTCGATGGGTTCATGGTAGTCATACCAAGAGGCCACCAGATGAGTTGCACTAAGTGGATTCCCAAGCTCACTATAGCCATGGGAAACTACTCAATGACGGATGATTTCTTTGTGGTGGACATACCATACATAAATGTATTGTTGGGCGTTAAATGGATTTACTCTATTAGGAGATACACTACTAATCAGAGGACCATGGAGATGGAGTTCATAGGGCCGGATGGAAAGAAAGTGTTTCTACGAGCCATGCACCAATACCCATCGAATATTGTGTCATCGCACAGCATGGAAGCATTTATGAGGCATGGTGATATAGAGTGGGTTGTAGAGTGTTTTATTTCTGACAGAGAGCCATCTAACTGTTTGCAACAGCTTCCATAAGACTTACATGTATTACTCCGCAAACATCATAAAGTATTTAGTGGCATGCCTCCTGGAATTCCACCTGATAGAGGTTTTGAGCATATCATAGAGCTAGAGGAGGGGGTCCAAGTAGTTATCACAAACCCCTATCAGCACCCTAAAGTTTACAACGATGATATTGAAAAAACCATTAAAGAATTGTTGAAATTAGGCCACATCCGCCCTAATTCCAGTGCATTTGCCTCTTTTGTTGTCTTAGTCATGAAGAAGGACAGTACTCTAGAGATGTGTATCGACTATAAGTCCCTAAACAAGAAGACAATCATGAATCGGTACCCCATACCCAGGATCGATGAATTAATGGATGAGCTCAGGGGATCCAAATTCTTCTCGAAGATTGATCTTCGATTAGGATATCACCAGATCAAGGTACAAGAGCAGGATGTACCTAAGACAACCTTTAGATGCCACTATGGGCATTATGAGTTTCTGGTCATACCATTTGGGCTAATTAATGCCCCTACCACTTTCCAGTCGTGCATGAATCACGTGTTCAATAAGTAGCTGAGAAAATTCTTATTGGTATTCTTTGATGACATCCTCATATACAAAAAAACATGGGAGGACCATCTGCGACATCTAGATGAAGTACTTGGTATTATAGAGAGTCAGCAGTTGTATGCGAAGGAATCCAAATGTGAATTTGGTATGATAGAGATGCTCTACTTGGGGCACGCGATTGGGATGAACAAGGTATAGGTGCACCAAGAAAAGATCAGGGCGATTATTGAGTGGCCAAATCCTAGGAATGTGACAGAACTTAAGAGCTTCCTTGGTCTTTGCACTTATTACAAAAAAATTGTTAAGGGATTCTCACAGTTGACAACGCCACTGACCGATCTCACCAAAAAGGGGGATTTTGTTTGGATAAAGAAGGCCCATGAGACATTAGAGAAAATGAAGCAGGTGATGAGCTCATGCCCTGTTGTAGCACTTCCTCATTTCACTCAGCCCTTTGTCTTGGAGTGTGATTCTTCAGGAATTGGTATAGGATATGTATTGATGCAAAACGATCAGCCCATAGCATTTGAGCCACAAACTTCGAGAGTGTGAGCGGCATTACTCCATACATGACAAAGAGATGTTGGCCATAATGCATACTTTGACCAAATTTCGGTAGTACTTGGTGGGGAACAGGTTCAAGGTAAAGACCGATAATAATAGTTTAAGGTTCCTCATGGAGCAATGGGAGTTGAGCGAGCAGTAAAAAAAATGGATCAGTAAAATCCAAGCCTATGATTTCGAATTTGAGTATGTGAAAGGAAAAAATAATGTGGTTGATGACGCCCTATTGAGGATACCCACTCTCTCTCTCATGGAGATTTCAGTGGAATGGAAGGAACTTCTATTGGTATATTACTCCAAAAACAGGTTTTCTTGTGAGATACTTGATGGTCAAGTCTCTGATGACAGGTACAGGGTTATTAGTGACATCATATATTATAAGGACCGGATCTATTTAGTACCAAAATCCCAGTTGAAAGAAAAAATTTTGCATGCAGCACATACTTCTCCTTTGGTAGGTCATCTAGGATACCTGAAGACTTATAGACAAATTCGGGAGAGGTTCATTTGGAAGGGTCTCAAGACTTATGTATTGAATTTTGTATGAGAGTGCCACACCTGTCAGTAAAACAAGGTGGAACATACCCATCCAGCAGGATTGCTCCAACCACTTCTCATTCCTAAACAAAAATGGGAAAGCATTTCGATGGATTTTATCACAGGGTTGCCTCTGGTTCAGGGGAAAAATTCTATCTACATGGTGGTTGATAGGCTTACTAAATTCGCCCATTTATTAGCCATATCGTCCAAATACTCTGCAGCTCAAGTAGCCGAGTTGTTCTTCATAGAGGTATTTCGGCTTCATGGACTGCCCAAGACAATTGTGAGTGATCGAGACAACAAATTCATGGGGGGCTTCTGGCAAGAGTTGTTCAGGCTCGTAGGGATAGAATTAACACCTAGTACCAGTTATCAACCTCAGACTAATGGGAAAACATAAATTGTGAACAAATGGCTCGAGGGGTATTTGAGAAATTATGTTTCGGGGCAATAGAAGGCGTGGATCAAATGGTTTCACTTGGGTGAACATTGCTATAACACCACTTATCACATGTCGATCAGGATGACACCTTTCAAATCTTCGTATGGTTATGACGCCACCACCTTTGTGGATCGAGCATTTGGGGACAACCAGGCACCCAAAGCCAAAGATTGGATTCGGGAGATTTAAGCCATCTTGCGAACTCTCAAAGATAACCAGCAAATGGCATAGAATCAGCAAAAGATGTACGCTGACAAGCATAGAGTGGAGCGCAGCGTCGAGGTGGGAGACTTGGTATATCTCCGCTTACAACCATACAAGAAATCATCCTTGAAAATGAAAGGGGCAAAGAAATTAAAGCCACAATTATATGGTCCCTACAGGATTTCGAGGCAAGTTAGGGAAGTATCTTATGAGCTAGAGCTACCAGAGGGGTGTAAGATACACAATGTCTTTCATGTTTCATGCCTCAAGAAGGCAATGGGACAACATGTTGTCATTTCTACAGAGCTGCCACCATTGGATGAGGAGGGACAGTTGATTCGAATTCTAGAGGATGTGTTGGAGACCAAAGAGTGGAAATTAAGGAACAGGAGCATCAAAGAGTACCTAATCAAATGGAAAAATCTACCTATCGAAGACGTTACTTGGGAAGGAGAGCACATATTGCAACACCCTAGATTACAGTTTCTTGAGGACAAGTAATCTTAGGCGCGGAGGACTGTAATGTCATCATTGGCCTAGGAAGCCTAAGGAATGGTTTCACTAGCCTAAATTGGTTCCCGTAGGCTAAGTCGGAAAAGTTACCTAGGGAACTCAACTTTTGCCTAGGAAATGACTTTATAAAGTGAAAAGGGAAAAAAGGGAGACATGGGTCTTAGGCAAAATAAAGTCACTTAAAAATTATAAAGTGTGCAAGCATAAAGTGACTTTAAAAGTAAAGTGAGCATGAATTAATTCAATGAATAAATGAAAGAGGGGAAAAGAGGAGGCTCCCCTCATTCCTGCATTCACTCTCTTGGAAATTAGAATTTGAGAGCTCTCGAAAAAAGATTTTAGGGTTTGTGGAAACCCTTGTGCATTCACTAGTTTTGGTGTTGCGACGATAAACCCTAGCTAGTTTGGTGAAGATATTATCCATATCTCTTCCTTGGACTTCATTGTTTACTTAGATATCAGAGTGGCAACATTCTGCTTCACTTTTGGTCAAGTTCTGGTGGTGGTGGTTGAGCTATCTCTAGCAAGGGGGGTCGACTAGTTCAATAGGGTTGAGTTCTCTCATTTCTGAGCATTATTCTCTGTTGTGGGGGTAGATTTGGCAGTGTGGGACGAGTTCCTTCATTGTTGGGCGCATTGCTTCTTACCTGGGCACATTCCTTCATTGTTGGGCGCGTTGTCCCTTACATGGGTGCATTCCTTCATTGTTGGGTGCATTGTCTCTTACCTGGGTGCATTCCTTCAGATGTTGGGTGCATTTCACCCATTGTGGGACAGATTAACACATGATGGGCATATATCTTCCATTGAAGCCCGAGATATCATTTGTGGGGTGCATTTCCTCCATCGTGGATGAGTTTTCTAGTTGTTGGGTACATTTCCTCCCTTGTTGAAGATGGAACTTGTGATGTGGGTCGTGTATCTTCCTTCAGGGCACTTTTTGTAGAGGTTGGGAGAAAATCAGATCGAGTACCGTGAGGAGGGGATTAACTTTAGACAACAGATTTACAACTAGTTATTACACATATCAGATTGAGTACCGTGCCATTTCCCAGGACCTTACACCAAATGTGGAGTTGTTGTTATTTTCAGTGAATTGTCATCTCATTTCTTGGATATCTTGTTGTTGTAGCACAACAAGAGACATAATTATATCAGGTTCTTTATTTGCAGTCATGTAGCTTACTGTTGTCGAATTTATTTAATGATTAAGAGTTGATATTCGTGCCCACTCCTAAAACTGGTTGTTGGGTTACGTTCCATTGTGTACCTATTCCCTTGTTGCCAAGAATAATTAAAGGATATTGCTAAAATAGTATTTTTCCATAAGCACTTGACATTAAGATTCTCAAAATTGATTGTTGTCATAAATTGTCATTGAACTGTTTGACAAAATATGCCAACCAAATTTAGAGGAAAAATTGTATAACTCGGGCAAGGAATATTACATGGAGTTTCTCCCTTCTTCACTTCATCTTCCCTCTGAAATTCATTGTTGATATCGTGCTAAGAGATCACAAGTTTGAATGATAAAAATGAGAGGTTCTTAATTTGTATTTATACCCTTCCAAACACCTTCTTTACTTGACCTTGAGCCGACTTGTAACTTCTTGTTTGCAACAAATTTTTTCTCCTTTACTTGACTTTAAGGCCAACTTATAACTTCTTGACCTTAAATCTGGGGTTTCTTGACTATACTATGGGGCTTCACATTTAAAAGGGAATAACTTCTCAATCGTGAGGAACCACGTGGCGTGCCACCTACCGTTGGAGACGGCTTGCCAAGGACTATCAATCAATGGATGTTTTGCATGCATTTGCAGTGTCCTTCATACTCTTTTTCTTCAATCAACTTATGGCTTCATGACCACACCTCTGGGGATTTTTAATCACTTAACTACTTAACCATATTTACAGGGCTTCTTGTAGACTTCTTCAAAGTGTCTTCCCGTGAGGGCCATTCTTAAAGCTATTCCATAATGGGACCACTTTGAATACTTCTTCAAATACACCCATCACTTCTAGAAGCTTCAAAACTTGCTTTGGGGCTTCTTCTAGTGTTGACATCAATGACAACCAATTTTCCAACAATTGACAGTTTCATTTGACTGCACTATCACTAGATAGAATATAACTAAATTTATGCCTAAGTATGTAGCATCCAATTATCTGTTGGAGAGAAAAATAGAATTATAAGTATCATAGCACATAGAAATGGAAAGGAATCTATCCTTTCTAGATTTTAATCAGGTCTTCATCCTCCTCGTACATCTTGATGGGTTGGATGAGGTACCCTCTAGAGTGGCAGGTTGGTCCTCAACTGTGACCGGAGCTTGATGGTCTTCCTCTTTGTTTGGCACAACTATTTGCAAATTGAAAACAATGCTGCAAACTACATCAAACTTCTTATGCAATAACTTCAAGTCTATGATGATCTCCTACCACTACTCCCCTTTCTTCTCTACAACCTAGGCTATGAGGGATTTGTTGGTCCAATATATTTATATCATTCTAAAAACTTTAGTGTCCCTTGATCTATAAAATCTTGTGTCTGGGATCCAAGTCAAGTATTCTTCTTCCAATTCCTCATTGGTGTCTCTCTTCTTTTCCTTCTGACCTTCTTCTCCATCTTGTTGATTTTTATCTTGATATCCTCTGGAAAACAACTATGGTAGTTCCAAGCTGCTTGCATTGCCTAGGCCTGATCCTTGGTAATTTTTTGTCTATTTTTTTCGCAGTGAGAGGTTTTTGTAGGTCTCTTGGACTTGTTGCATTGCCCCTTTCTTGTGTCTCATCGCCATATTTAAAGTCCTCTGTCTTCATCCTTTCCTATTCTAAATGCATCCAAACTAGGACCAACCACCTGTAAACTAAGCTAATCGGCTTCTTCCACTTATATTCACGACAACTTTGCTCCATTAAGGCAATGCTTAAGACTCCACTTGATAGCTAGACATATAGACTACGAACCCTCGAATTGCAGATTCCTAGTTCGATTTGGTAATAAGGAAAACCAAATAAAGAAAGACCAAGAAAGGAGTTATCTTTGGTTAACATCTACAACAACATGACAAGGACCCACAGAGAAGATGCAACCACTACAGACACTAGGGCACCATAGAAGTTGAGCATACGAGTGACAATGGAGTCAAGTAGACAAGCAAGCCAAACTAGCAACGAATTCCACCTTTGTTTCATGCTCTTAAAACCTGAGTTGAATGCTAGGTACTGAGCAATATTGATCCTTGCTAAGCCATCCTCCTTCATCCTTCATGAGCAATTATGATTCAGAGCAACCCTATGTCCTTTAATAAACATGAAATTTTCTCTCATTTCCGTCATCGTAAACATTGCAGAAGATCGAACTAACAAGGAATGACCGCATGAAGAGGGTGGGGTACCATACCCTTGTGTGCAATAAGTATTATGCATGGAGAATCCACAGTGTGGTGGTGTCTGGCCTACACCTAGGCCTCTTCTTGGGTTCCATGTTGTCACCCCATCCTGAGAATAAAGGGAAGTTCAAAGAGAGATTTTTTATGTTAATTTTAAGAATCCTTTTGAAATTTTTATATCTTACAAAAACTAGCATATTATTTTAATGGGCAAATGGGAATGCCAAAAATAAATTAGGAAGAGGCAAGAAGGAGAAAGGAAGATTGTAGTGTTATGAGTGAACTCTAGTGGGTAGTTGTGATCAAATATTATCAATGTTTACATCTCAAACTATAATCACATCAATATTTGAGTAGTATAATTTAACTTGATTCATCAAAAGAATTTTTTAATCATTCTTTCTTTAATCTATCAAATATATTTAATTAATAAAAACTCCAATTATGGTTATTTATCTATTTTTTATATTTATATTAATGAGATGAATATATAAAACAAAGGAAATAAAAGTTTATAATACTTTAAATAAAATCTAAAATTTGCAACCTACATCTACACTAAAATTGGATTAAATGTTTATAAATACAATAAAGTAAATATGTATAAATACAACAAAATAAAAACACAATAGAATATGGAGTAAGCATATTCAACACCATAGTGTATCGACCCAAGGTTTTATTGACTAAACTTACATAAGTAGAAAAATAAATGTTTATATCTTTATGATACGGATGTAAATAATAATAATGAAGCAGTTTTTAAAAAAGACATATTTGAACTTTTGGGGATTTTTGTTTTTAAGAAATAAGATGATATTGGAATATATGTATAAACATTGTAACGTTTTTTTATAGGTTAAAATTCAAAGGGTTATTATAGTAGTATTTGGATTTTACAAAGAAAGAAAATAAGGCTAGATATTATTAGAAAGTATATGATTTTATTAGAAATAACATTATTAATGGTTATAAGGGATTTTGGTTTGTTTTTTTTTTAAATATTATTTAGGTTAAAAACATTTTTTTAGTTTTTGTATAAGACTTAAAATTACGATTCACCAAGAATTTATCTTCCTTAAATATAAAGAAATTGGTTAAAGACTCAATGGCAAGAGTGAAAGTCTAAGCCTTTACCAACCACCAATAAATTATTTTAGGTGGTGTAGGTTTTTTTCAATAACAATGATGAGTTAAGCTATATTCATGAATAATAGCCAATAATAATTATCCTCAATAACAATTAACAACTAAATTATCATAAATTTAGTTGCCTTTTAAAAAAAATTATAACTTTACAAAAATAAAAATAAAATTATTATTATTATTATTTTTAATAAAGAAAAAAATTAGGCAAAAGATTAAATTCGAGATAAAGGTTGAATGTTTCTAATATTTTTTTTTTTTTTTTTTTTTTTTTTACTGGGG